>CAJPEX010005772.1:3269-15019 GCA_905338405.1 Notodromas monacha | reverse complement strand
GTGGGTGAATAAATTGCAAACATCACTCGAGACTTTGGACAGCTTTCCCGACACCCTTCATATTGTGGGTTCAGCTTCAGCTACTGCTCAGACATTTCCATTCCATAAACGTTTTACCATAAAAATACTTAAACAGGAAAAAAAAGTAATGAGACTCTGGGAATTTGAATCGTAAATATTTCGGGGGAAATTTGATAATTCAGAAAAGCGCGTCAAAAGTACTGCCCTACCTTTTTGCGGGGCCACGTTCACCCAGAATAAGTACTGCCCGTTAACCAATCTTTTAAATTTTCAAAATTAAGAAAAAAACGGAAGAAAATAGCCGGTGCTTTGTAAAATTATTTATGCAGTTCACGTAATCGAATTGAACCTCATCATTCTGAAAAATTCATACTTCGAAGTTATGCATGGAAAATATTTTCAGCTTTTATAATTTGAGACAATCATGAAGTCCATGAATTACGAGTGGAATTTTGCTGCTCGAGGTTTTGGCGCATGTGGACTTCTATTTTGCGAAAATATATTCTAAACATTTTTTGAATGAATAACAAAATAAATCAAGTACATGCTAGAACAGTGTTACCCAACATTTTTGGGTCTGCAACCAGCAAATTTCCATGAAAATATTTGTGGACTGACAAATTAAAAAAAATATTCTGCACCTACTCTGCAAAGTTTTGTAAATATTTTGAACACTCAAGAAAGTTTTGCCTGAAATACTTCATAAAAGGTATAGAAAAAGTTTCTGCTTTTTTGCAATAAAGATAGAGTAGAGAACCAATGAAGTGGGCTTAATGAAATGTGTCCAAAAATTAGAAAGGTGGGCTTGAACAAACATCTGTCAGAGTGAAAAATTGAAATACTTGTACTGTACTGTAATTCCTTTCTATCAGTTGATAAATTGTCTGAAGTGTTATTAAGATATAAGCCAACTTTTTTTCATGGGATAATTTCAATTGCAATTGTCTTGAAAATTTTCAAGATTGAGATACTGTAATGTACTCCATTGGAAGTTTTGTCAAATGCATCATGCTTGAAAACATTTCCTGCGGATCGGCAGCAAAGTACTTTCTCGGACCACGGGTTGGAGAACATTGTGCTAGAATATCAAACAATATTAAAATTTATAATTACAAAATGAAACAATGACCAGGGAAATCAGAAGGCAAAAATGTGCACACAGAGATTATTTTCCAGCAACTTTGGCCCAGCAACTGAGCTTAGTTACCACTTACCACAGCATTCATTTCTAATTATTAACTCTGAAAATAAAGCAATCATATATGCATATATTTATACATCAATCTAAAACATGCACAAATGAATAAATACGGTATCATATTTGACTTTTGAGTTATTGTTAACGAAGCTTGGCTCCGTTCTACAATTGAATTTCGTCTTGCAAGAACGCTCCGACTGGATTCTGATGCTCATATATTTACCCTCGGGCCCCGGGAAGCAAAAAAGCTTTCAGCAGCACCAAAAAAAAAAGTGTTAGTTTTCTGCACGAAAGCCAAGTCATGTATTCGCATGGCAGGAATTCGATTCAGCCAAGGAAGGAAGAGTAGGAATCATTTACATCCGCCTGAGCCTTTCCATTTATATTTCTTCCCAAACATACACTCGATCGATAAGCAAGCGAGAAAATGGATCAAGAAATGCCCATGTCTACATTCTTGCGCGTATATACATATATGAAAGCAGGAAGCAAAAGGGTACAGCAAAAACCTTCCATTGTCGTAAAAAAAAGGGGGGTAACCCGAGGTATATGGGGGTTTTCGTGTGGGCGAAAACGGAAATGCGATAGCTTTCTATATCCCCAAGTCTGAGAGATGGAAATAAAGATATATCGGGTTATTGTGTTCTCTCGTCATCGGTACTCCCACTGCTCGATATTGCATTCATATCCATCTCAGATTTCTTATAATAATAAAAAGCAAATTCTGCGTGTGCATGGATTCGGAAAAATAGGGGGCAGAGTAATGAAATTGCCAATATGCCAAATGTCTTGACTCACTGAAGGAAGCCTTGGATCAGGGTGTGTCCAAATCTAAGAGCAGCTGTTGAGAATGCATTTGTGACACTGGGATTGATACTGGGGTCATACTGGTACGAATATCCAGTTGCGAGAGGATGAAGGCTGTAATTCTGCATGAAATACGACCCTGAAATTGAAAAAAGTCATGATTATTCTTGTCTAGAACATTCGAATCGTTATTCCGGTCAGAAAGAAAAAAACTCGATTTTAAACCGGTAGAAGTCAATGAGGGAGGAAAAGTTTGTATAGAGATGACTTGAAGTAATCTAACTCATCATTTCATGAATTTATGAAAAATCGAAGGCATTTTTTGTCTTGTAAATTTAATATCATTTCGATTAGTCTCATAAATAAAAAATTAGTATTATATCATGAGGCTCGAGTTACGGACGCCCCATCATAAAGACAATTTGACTTATTTGGGAACACTTTAATTTCGAAAATGCTGCCCAAAAAGCCTCACAATAATGTCTTGAGATACGGAAAATTTTCCGAAATTTATAGATAAATTGAAAAAAAGTTCAACATTTTGATATCTCCTGAACAACTTGAGCTATTGATTTAAATAAATTGAAAATATGTACCAATTCACTTTGATTGATGATTGCAAATACAATCGTGTAATTTTGTGTTTCTCCGTAGTGGTTTTTTTTCCGACTTCTATACATATTTTAGCAAGATGTGTGCCTCTTCATTGCTGTTTGACCTCCTTTTACATGCCAAAATGGCAAAATCTAAATTACTTCTGCAGAGAAATGTTTCATCTTGGATTTGAAAAAAAATTATTGTATATTTTTGGGCGACTTCTTCCATATTTTTTGAGTGGCAGTAGAAAAAATAACGCGTATCTTCTCATTGCATTCTATAACATGGGGAAACGTGATCATTCCTAAACGGGGACAATGAGGTCCAAGAAAAAATTACGTCCACATCTTGGGGCCCAAATGTACGACAAAGCGTTCCAATTTTCGTTTTCAAATAATGAAGCCATTAAAAAACATTTTCGTAAATTGAAACTGACCAAGGACAATCGGTAGCCATTCATTGTACGTGATGTGCTGCATTTCTGCCGCAACAATTCGGCGAGCTTCTTGGTAGATGACTTCATCATTCCAATATGGATTGATTTTCGAAAGATGATCAGCAATTCTGTTGTGCTCTCGCATCCACATCGTGTGCATGGTTGTCAGTTCAACCTGTTCATTCACTCTGGCATCACCTGGAAAAAAGTAATTCCGTTTAGATTTTTCAGACGGCTTTCCCTCCAATATGAGCCTTTCGTTTTGAAAATATCTCAAATTTCAAAAACAAATGCTACCAGCATGAGCTTCAATATTTCCATCTTATAAATATTCAAAAATCAGGAAAAAAATTCATCGTCCGGAAGATACATGTATCGAAGATGTTTGTAATGTAGAAGTGCGCTCGTGGATGTCTTCATTTCATTAAATTGCATGATTACTGAAAGCAATCGTCGGGACGGACAGGAAGTAACTTCTTGAAAGATAAACTGTTTCTCACATTGAAGACGAGTGCTTGCAAATTCGTTACTTCTTCAAGAATCGGAAGTTCGTTCATTTATGTCCATCAGCTTTGCTCGGTTGAATCAGAGCAATTTCAAGGAGTTAACAAGTTTTGAAGCAGAGCAACAGAAGAAACATGGCTTCCATCGCATATAAACAAAAAGTTTCTTGTGAGGTGTGTCATCAGTTTAATTTGATTATGCTAAAATAATCGATCATGGGAAAGTATTTCTTTGCTTAGCTCTTGACCGTCAGATGGTGGCAGCCTCCTTTCAACTCCAGGGCAAATCTGGATTTTTTTTTGTTGGGACTGCATTTCATTTTTACCTAAGCTTATGTAACCCCTTCCAGGTGGGGAAGGGCAAAATTGGTTTTTATCCAGAGATAAAGAAATTCTGCAGAATTCCTAAGTCAGACTTTTCTTTAGTGATCTCAAAGCTGGGCTCTTGGCTTTTGAACTTGAATTCAATCTTTGAAGAGGAAAAAACACAAAGCCAGGGGGAAAACAGTGAGCCTTTAAGATGTAATTTTTTCATTTCTGAATAAGGTAACCTGGTAAATTTTTCCACAGAAAAATTTACCAGGATTCTCCCGAACTTTGCCCTACACACACTGTCATGGTTGCTAAAAACATCATTCTTCAAGGAACCTAAAATCTGATAAAAGAAAGTCTGAATTTCAAAAGCCTAAAGTTTAATCCTGGTGCATGTGTGTAATTGTGATTGAGATAAGCCTTAGAATCTATGCAGCTCACTTTCATGCTGCTTCCATTTCCATTCTGAAAACATTTGTTATACCCTTCCCATAATAAATTAGCTGCAGCACATTGAATGAAAGAGCATGCCTTCATCTCACACAGCATGTTTATATGTATAACGTTTCTTCACTGTATCAGTACGCCATTATTTGTTACCGGGAGTGGAATTGGTTTGATGGCGGGTGTTTTCACTGACTGACCTGCCTTGAAGCAAAAGAGGTTCTTCATTCTATAAAGAGGGTTGGCTTCCAAGCAGTCCCAGACTGATTATGGCATTTTATTCATAACATCTCTTTGTTTGGGGCAAACCCTACTGGTAGCTAAGATTTTTTGGATTAGGAGAAGCCTTGGATTACTTCCAGCTCCATTTTATGCCATTTCCATTCCCATCCTTGAAACATTTTTCAAGCGTTTCCTATAAAAAGATCAGCTGCAGCACATTTAATGAAAAACCAAGCTTTCATCACACACATATGCTGATATAACTTGTCTGCACTTCATCAGTGCGCCATTATTTGTGACAGGAAGTGGAATCGGTTGGATGGTGGGTAACTGGATATTTTCACTGACTGACCTGCCTTGAAGCAAAAAAGGTTCTTCTTTCTATAAAGAGGCTCCCAAGAGGTCCCAGGCTGATTATTATGGTGTTTTACTCATAAAAACTCTTTGGTTTGGGAAAACCCTACTGGACACACAGATAATTTTCTTGAATTGAGAGAAGCGTTGGAATATTTCCAGCTCTATTTTACGCCATTTCAATTCCCATCCTTGAATCATTTGTTAAACCCTTTCCATAAAAAGATCAGCAGCAGCACATTGCATGAAAGAGCATGCCTTCATCATCATCACACACATAAGCTGATTTAACTTGTCTCCACTTTATCAGTGCGTCATTATTCGTGACAGGAAGTGGAATCGGTCGGATGGTGGGTGTTTTCGCTGACTGACCTGCCTTGAAGCAAAACAGGTTCTTCTGTGGGTCCGTGCACTCGTCCATCATGTCGGTGTTGAGCGGCAGGAGGTCCTTATCGCCGACCTGCGTCACCTTCAGACGCCCGCCTCGAAAAGTCCGCAATTCCCGGGCCTCGTCGTCTTCTGATGCGTAAACATTGCTGGCGTCTATAAAGTGCGTGATCTGGTCCATCTGTGAGGCAAACAATGCATAAACACTCAATCAATCAATCAATTGATCAGCGCTGACGTCGCGTTCCTCCTGCCGCCGATTCATCAGGCAAAGTGTGTGCTTGTGTGCGTTTCCCCTCGATATCTACGTATTTCCCTGTGGTACTCTCTGAGTAAGCAAGGCACTAAACTGGATTGCATCTTACGTCTCAGACGTCATTACTCAAGCCAAGTCACTACATACAGGGGAACAGGAATAAAGCACATCGTGAGGAGTGAGATTCAATCATGGCGATGCATCCGAAAAACTTTCGAAAAATCCCCGTGAGAAAGGTAATCGTTGAAATAAAATCCTATGATCTCACACTCGAAAGAAGTTCGACGTCAAAAGAAAATATCGAAGATATACGCCCAATTGAACTGAGTGTGTATTGAATTGATGAGCGGAGACAACATTGTACAGTACTTGGTTTGTTTGCTTGATTTTGAGATGTTTCGTCATTGCAATGAATCGTTCACTATCAAACTACTCGTCATATTTTTGAAACGTATGCTCTGAAATATAACCTATTTTCTTGATTATTTAGAAACGTGGTGTCAAAATAAAAAAACACCAGCAATACAGTACATTAATCATGGAGTAAACCAGCGAAGTGATCTCTCCTCATCCAAAATATCATTCCTTGAACTAATGGACTACGGTTTGATAGTCAGATTTTTCATCATCAATAAGGATGAAAAACGATGTGATGAGGATGAATCCAATGACTATGGAGTATGCATACAATACAGTATTACCAAAAATAAACGGCCAGTAATGTTCTAGGTTATATTTTTGTGTATGGGTATTAACATTGAATATAATGCATTGGAAACCACAGTGATTTCATTTTGGGAACCCACCAACCAGTGTGATATGTGCATCATTATTCAAGGCGAGAATTAATTGGTTGGAAAAACTGCCGAACGTTAAAAACAATTAAGAGTAGCAAAACTTTGAGAACTTTCTACCAAGGGATTTGTTCTCCAGCATTGTCTTTTACTGTGATTATTCTGGCAAATCCCAGGCCTCTAAGAATTTACCTGATCCAGAACAGAGTACTGGATCACAGCCATTCAAAATAATTACTAAATTATATTTTAATTCCGAATTTTCATCAGTCTGTCTTGAGCTGTCATGGGGAATAACAGCTGTGTCCTAAAATTAATAGCTTGCTGAGAGTTGTTTTTGTCGTTTTGCCTCATTGTGCGTCTTCTTAAATTGTTCTTAAAGATCTAAAATATTGTTGGGAGAATTTGAATACATCTCAAAGTTAAAGAAGGGATTCTTGGCTAGTGATTGCATAATTTTTAATATTGCCAAGTATTCGCAACTCTGATTAAAGAGAGCGGAGATTCCGAACTTTTCCTATCAAAAGACACATTTTTCAAAATGAAAATATTCATTGATTGAAGAAGAATGGAGTCATCATACTCAGACTTGATGTCAGTACAGTATTTCGTAAGTCATAAGGAAATAGTAGGGCACTCCGTTTATAGAACGACGGGCAAGAAAGAAAAAAACCAAGCGATTGTCGCTTCCTGTGGATGCTTTTTTTTTTTTTTTTTTCTATTTTTCCTAGTTGTTTTTTTTTTTTTTTTTTTTTGCGATTCGACCTAGACATTTTTCTTCGCTGCAAGAGAAAAAAAAGCAAATCCCAAAGCTGACTTCTTACAAGATATCACCTGCTCGAAAGGACCATAACATTATTTTTCATTTCCGAATAAAAAGATATCCTCTCGTTCCGAGAATCGAGAAGCACCTTCGATCAAACTCACGTTGCTCGTTTTCCCAGAAAGCGCTTTATTTGATACAGTTACGACGTAACCTAAATATTTCGGCATTTACTGAATCAGTTTCCCGAGAACTTTGTACGGCTTGCGAGGTCATTAGTCTAAATTGTATGCAGTGGTGATGATAGATAACGTGGTGCTTCAAAAGAAATCATTAAAACCGGGGCTTCAAGAGACTAAATTCAACATTTAATTTTCTGTATAGCGGATGAAAAAAGTCTGGCTTTGTCGAGAAACGCCAAAATTTCAAACTTAAATAGGTATGTTTTAGTCTCGATCACAATAATATTTATTCTGACATGAGGTTCATAAAATTTGGCACAACTTTGCGTGATTGAAAGTTGAGTCAGCCCATGCAAGGCCACCGATTTTCGCACGACTTTTTCTTTATGATGTTTAAAACTTCAGCGCACGTCTCACTCCTTTTGGACGTAAATTTTGTGAACCAAATGAGACTGTCCAAAGTTCGTAAAATAGTTTGAACTGATGTCAATATACATTTTTTTTCTGCTTCACTGACCTGCTGCCTGGGTCCAAAAGCACAGTCATCTCTGGGTGCTGGCAGTGACCTGACAAACTCCATGCAAATCTGACCAAACCTCGCATAATACGGGTCATCCCTCGGAATTTCAATTGGCAAGCAAGCCGGATGGCGGAGATCTTGTCGGATGAAAGACTTGCCATCTTCGTCACAGCATTTTATCCCGGACTGATTTTGTCCCTGCTCAAATCATCAGCCCAAAAACGAGAGCGATAAACATTCACAATAGCAAAAGGACTTTTCAACCTATTTTTGGAATAAATCTTGCCTTTTCGATGGGTGTGTGTGTGAGGTCATGATCCAGAAATTGACCCCACTGCATGACCATCAATGTCAAGTTTCTGAATGGCCTGTCCACATCAGCTACCACATTTGCACTCACTTTTCTTGGGCTCGGTAGTTGTCTTCCTGATTTTCCCATGCGGGGCATAAACAATCCTAAAAATATAATGGAATCAATTTTTGAATACTCATAAAATTAGGAATCATATCTTCATCACTCTCAGGAATTTGAGAAGCAATAAATTAAAAAAAAACATTCGTCTTGGGTCTTTGATGTCTATTTAAAAAGGAAAAAATGTAGCATAATAAGCTTGATTCCCAATGTATGCCTCATGAGTTTGCTGATCTAATAGTAAAATGATTTAAATCAGAGCATGAATCACAGTATTACCTCAAATACCACAAGCTTCTGAGTAAGATGTGCACCAGGGTTTTTGAGTCAAGCATTTGGGTGAAATTGTATCCTCAAGAAACATGCTGCACACCCCATTTTTAGTGACTTTGAAACTAATAAAGATGGTAACTTGCAATTTGACCTAAAGCTTACTCTGAGCATCAGGCGATTTAATGGTTGAGTTTGCTGGAATAAGGTTGACGTGCAATTCAATCTCTGCATCACAATTTGACCTCTTTCAGCCCCTTTTTTCACATGTTTTGCTGTTTTTTCTTTATTCTACAAAGTGTCACACAGTGTGACCACTTTCCAATTAAACCCTAGTCTGTCAATGGATTAGGGTCAGATTGCAGGGTATTTGAAAGATGAGATTGCCCACATTTCAGTTTAGACATGAATTGAACCTCAATTTACCTAATTTTCATTTTTTCCTCAAAATAGGTTTTTCAATTCAATTTTTTTTTTAATGCTTCATTACAATCAAGTATAATGCACACCTACATTAAAAAAGTAAATACCTGCCTATATATGAGGTGCACCCCTTTTTCCCCTTTTTGAAGTGGAGGAAAGTGTGTACCTGTTGCTCAAGTAAATATGACTCTCTGCATATATTTAAAAATTGCAAATTTAAAAATGAGAAGTGAAGTGAATCACCATCAGCGTAATCAGGCTCCAAAATACGCTGCATTGCAGTTCTGGCTCTTCCCCAGTTTGGATTTTGAAGGTTATTGCAAGATCCATCAATGGTTCTGTACCTGGTGTCAGTGTTACAGTTTGGCACAGAAGGACAGGTGCTTGCAATGTCAGTCTCCATGACTGATAGTGTTGGCAAACCAAACAGTGCTTGATCCTTTGACAAGGAGAATCTGCAAAGATTCAAAAAGTGACATTTGATATCTGTTGATTGCAGGCTTCGCATGATTCCACAAAATGAACTCAATACGTGCTCCTTATGCCAAGAAATATTTACTTTTACATCACCTCAAACCTTGAATGACCTTGAACGGACTGTCCTTTATAACAGCGTAAATTTATTCAAGAGATACGTGGAATTGCAGTTGGGCCCTGAGATCCTAAGATAGTTTGTGCTTGGAACTTGTCCCTATATATGTCTCAACTTCTACATTTATCACTGCGCACAGTTGTTATTTGATAATAAATTAATCTCCCTGACCAGAAAAAAAACCTGTGATAAGCCCTCAAAGGCTCTGATAAAACAAGCCAGTCTCCAAGGAAATCTCCCATTCTTTGGTCTAACCCAGCTTTCTCTTTAGAATTCTTGAAATTGACATGGTATTAATCGGGCTGAAATCACCTTTTATGCGAAAGAATTTTTTTACAATATTTTTTTCAGTCTGCGCCATTCCACTTTTTACGCCCAAGAACTTTCATTAGACCCCTCGCGTATTGTACCAAGTTTTTTCCCCTTCATCCTTGTGATTATAGTTCCCATGACGTCGGTGTTGTTAAATGGATCCGTCAGGCTCTTTATATACATAACTAGATACAAACACACAAAAAATAGAAATATTTGTCGACAAGGTCAGGAGCCCGAAATCCATTAGCAATAAGTTTGATACATTGAAGTGCGTTACTCCAACGAAAGGCTGTATTTTCCCGTAGAGAACCCCTTTGATGGGCGTCTGCCAATCATGATCTTAATCGCTGTACCCAAAAAAAAAACCTCTTCATTTGATGCCTGTGTAATACAATTGCTGGAGAGAGATTTCGGACTCGATGAGTCGTGATTATTTCGTCTGCTGATGATTCATTCCGATTCTTGGTCTCGTCGTTATGTTAATACGACCAGTAAATTTTCGCAACCCCAAGGTCCTCAAACAATCACAATAACTGGCTCATATAGAAAACTTAAACTCGCGATGGGATAAAGTTGGTAAATCATATGGTTCCGTTGGAAAGTTTCCTACGTAGTTTCTTTTCCTGTGCCTTGGGGCTGATTTACATTCACGAGTATATATATATAGTATATATATATTCGCCTGAAGGTTCACAGCAGTTCTCTGACGTAAGCTTCACTCGTAAAATTAATCTTCACCCGAAGGAGAAGACTGTTTCAAACAGAGTATCCCCCTGCGGGCAAAAAGATGTTGATTTCTATCTTGAGTTTTTTCTCAAGGTGGGAAGTGACGTAGGCAATATTTCGAAAGGCTTATTGCAACAAGGTTGAACACTCATTATTTGTTGTTCAGGAAGTTACCTTATGCGAGTTGGAAATTGATGAATGAAATTTGTATTCTACAGATACTGTAATTCATTCGAGGTTTTGGTTCAGAAATGAATGACTAACAAGGTTCCGGGATAATCCGAGGTACGTTATTTTAAAGACCTTCAAAAAATTTTTTAAGCAATACACGATTTTCTTTACAGAAATAAGTTTGCTTTTACCTCTCTGATGAAAATATTCCAAAAATAAATTGCTGATTATACTCAGGTGAGAGCTTGAAGGAAAACTTCCCGCTTCAGATTTAAAATTTTTTAACAAAATTTGGGAACTGGAATAAACTAATTACTGATATGGACCTCAGTTTATACAGAAAGCCTGAAAATTTAATCAAATGAAAAAAGTCTTGGATCGGAAAAAACTTATGATATTCCGTAAAACCCCCAAAATGCTTTATTGGGATTTGAAATTGAAAAAAACTTTCCATGATTTTATTGATTTATTTTACGCCGTAAGACAACTATGAAAACTTCAGATTTTTACTTTTCATTAAATTGCCGCCACTTACATTTAATCGCTTACTTTTCAGTGGCCTCGCATATCCAACCACAAACATTCTTTCTCGCTATACAAGACGTATCAGGCATTTTGCTGACAACATGGCGTAAGTTTTATCGCATTCGTGGTTCCAGGAATGATTTAATTTTTATGAAGCCTGATAAAAAGCCATTTTACCACGTTTTTACCACGTTTTTATGAACTCACTTTCTTGTCTGTCTGTTTGTCCGGATCAAATTTTGAAACTCAAATTTCACTCACTTCCAGACTAGCTAGCAAGCTGAAACTTTCAGGATAGCCTAGAAACTGATGACAATGCAATCTTTTGTGAAAAAATTAATTTTAAGAATATTTTTTTAAAAGAATAAAATAATTATAGTAGATTTCTATAATAAAACTTTGAGCAGGTTTTCCTTGGCCCCAAGAAAAAAACCCATGGTGAACTGAATTGGTCGCAGAGGTCCGAGTTCAATCCCACTCCCTGGAACATTTTTTTTTCTAATTAATTAACACGTTTTTA
>CAJPEX010005771.1:0-15020 GCA_905338405.1 Notodromas monacha | reverse complement strand
AATTTTTCATCTTTCTGTGTAGTGTATGTCAACCCACTCATCTTCCCTCTCTCCTCTCGGGGGATTTATAAAAACCTTGGGAGCTCTTTTTCTTACCGGAAGCTGCCTTCGTGCAGTACAGAGAACTATACTACACTTATATACAGCAAGAAAGAATAATGCTTTGAAATTCATTCGGGTATTGAATTCCAAAGTTTGAAATTTGAGTGTTCGGTTTGTGAAAAGGCGGGGCGACAATACGAAGGATGAGGTTCCCAGTGTTCCTTGCGTTGCTGGGCCTCGTCGCAGTCGCTTTATTCGTCGGTAAGAAACACTTGCAGCGACCTCTAGCAATACAATTTGACATTCAAAGCGCGGCTTATAAAACTGGCTGCTAGGTGTCAGTTATACAATTGCGAAAAATTTCGCCGATTTTGTTCGGAAAATTATCGAAAGTCTAAATCCTTTTCTTGGAGAACTATTATACAGAGTGATGACGAAAGATTTTTTGAAAATATTTCGAGGAGTTTACGACTTGATTGCGTCATTTTTCTTACATATATCCATAGATTTCACGAAGGCGTCGGACGAAGATGACGACGACGACGATGATTTGGGAGACGGAGATCTTTTCTGGTTATTAACGATCAGGAAATGATGGTCTCCAGGATGCGAGCGGTATCATGCCGGCGGATGGCAACGCTGGAATGGACTTCAATCCCGACCCGGACTCGGAACACGCCATTGGTGAGTGATTCTTTATTTTCTTATTTAAAATTTTTTTATTTTATTGAAACCTCATGACGGATTTCATGATAAAATCACCCAAGGAAATTTCTTGAAGGGGCAAGAAATTTTACTCGGTCTGGACTCGAGCGCATATTCTTGAAACATTCACCATATTTAAGAAGATATTTGCTAAAAAAAAAACATATATTGGGAAGTTTAAGATAATTCTCCAAGTTAGAATTAAACTTGAAGAATTTGGTTGGGATATACAACAGGGGTGACTGAAAACCCTTTTCTGAAGTTGATATATTTTTCTGAAGATGTTGTTCAAAACACCAAGTTTGCCAAGATCTCTAGTGATCCTTGTGGTATTGCGGCCCAAGTCAAAGTGAAGTTTTTTTGTAGATATTTTTAGAAGAGTTTTTCTTAAAGCATGCTGTGGAATATTTCCACGTAGATTGTTGTTTTGATGTCGAGTTTTCCGTTTTTGCAGTTTCTGTTTCTAGCCATTTTAGTTGCTGAAGATTCAAGGATTTTGAAAAACGAAAAATAGTTTTAAAAATGCAAATTTCAGACGAGCTCGATAAATCTTGCAAAGGCACATAAAATTTTTTTTTTAATGAAATATGCAAGAAGAAATGCCAGCGCAAAAATAAAACCTGGCTGAAAAATCTGTCGT
This sequence comes from Notodromas monacha, assembly GCA_905338405.1. Classification (NCBI taxonomy): domain Eukaryota; kingdom Metazoa; phylum Arthropoda; class Ostracoda; order Podocopida; family Cyprididae; genus Notodromas; species Notodromas monacha. The sequence continues at coordinate 13,633 of CAJPEX010005771.1, read as the reverse complement.
GAGAGGGAACAAAAAAGGAACAACAACAACACTATATTTATTCCTTCAGATACAGTACATTCACAAAAGTAATTGGAACGAATTGCAAAACAGCAGCAAAATTGCAAAAAAAAACTAGAAAAAATGAAACCCATGTTTACTCTGCAAAAAAAAATTAGAAAATTTCTCCACCAATTCCTATCTCTTCGAAAACCTCGCGGCAGCCGGAAACTCCTTTCGTATGCAAAAGTTTGTAAATTTTTCTGTAGGAATACTTCTTTCGTTTAAAATGTTCGCAATTTTGAAGATTCGCGTGAATATTGCTGATTTATTTGCAGTCAAACGATCCAGTAAAAGGAGACGGAAGATGAGTCGCCGTCAACGTCGCAGGAGGCGTCTTCGCAAGCGTCGCAGGAAGATCAAGAAGGCTCGCAAGGCTTACAAGTAAAAAAAAATGGAATAAAATTCAAAATAAAAATGAAATAAAACAACAGCAATTCAGTTCACTAACTTCACTCATTATCTCTGATATATCTCACGATATGTGCTGAATGACGTTCACGCTTCCTTTTTGCACTCACAGCCATTGAGATTCTCTAAAACTTTTAACTCTTAACCAACAAAAAATTGACAGAAACGTAAAAAAGAATATTTTTTTTACGGAATTGTTTTTTCTTAAAGTCTTGGTTTGTTTTATTGTAAATACTGTAACTCATGTAACTGTGACCAGTGTACTGAACAATTAACTTCTACACTACTTTCATTGTTTAATTTGATGCTATAGACAAAATAAAACATGTTCTAGTCATTGAATAAAACCTGCAACTATAGTACATCAAAATATTTATTTATCCCAATAAACCCTTTCTGAAGCAAGAAGTTCATCTCATTTTTCTGGATGCTAAAAAATGTTCTTTATTCTTGTTCCACAATTTTTATTTTAATTACTTCGAAACTAAAAAAAAAAAAATAGCGCTGCACAATTATTAAAGCTATACGACAGGTTGACTCCCTAGACAACGATCTCGTCTACAACGATTTTCTCTCTATAACGAATTTTTTTTTTGGTCTCTTGAATTTCGTTGTAGAGAGAGTTCAGTATACCTGTGTTTGTTTTCCAAGCGAGATGTGGAACATATCCTGATGAGCGCTTAAAGTTCAGCGGCTCGAGCTGAATGAATAATCGTTTCTCAATATTATTTCAAAAATTTTAATCTTTTTTTAACAGTTTTTTTTTTTAATATAAAAATAAAATAAAAATTGCAGGAAGGCACTTAAAAAGGCACAAAAGGCCAGGAAGAAGCTTTTTCGCGCTGATCCCAGGGAAAGACTCAAGGCCCGTCTGAAGATTCACCAGCTGAGAATGCGCATGACCGGGCGAGCGGGCCAGCAGCAGCAGCAGGTTTTCCGACGCGGAGGGCGGCTTTTTCGGCGCCCCGCGAGTGGCGGGTTCTTCCGCCGCGGCGGCCGACTGTACAGAGGACGCCCGATCCGACGCATCATCCGGCGGCGTCCCACGCGCAGGATCATCAAGCGAGTCAAGGTATCAAAAGATTTAAAAAAACGACAGGATTTTCAGTCACCGTTTCTTTTTATTTCCGTGACGAATTTAAAATTCCAGATTATTTTTTATTTTGTTCTCCAAACACTACGATTTCCGTAGAGTGATATGATTTGTAAAAATGTATCTTCTGCTTTTTGAGAGCATTTTTTTAAATATGTGCTGCGCTGTTGCTGTATTTGATAATTTGTCCAGAACTTAGAGCAACATCTAGGGAAGACCATTCCTTCCAGTTCATTACAATATTTCTTTCTTTAACAGATGTCGCTCTAATCTTCTTTTCGAGTTTTCTCATTAGAAATCGAAATCAACGTGTTCTAGTGATGCGTGCATTGGACGGTTTGAAATTTTGACACAAAAAGTTAGATTTACGAAGATTTTTCATGAACTGGGTCGATTTATATCAGCGGGATACGTAATAATTTTAAACTGATTAATTGAAACCCGATTCAAGTAAAGTACGGTACAATATGGTGCATTTGAAAAAATTTCCAATCCAATTTTATTTTCATGTCAATGCCTAATATATCCGCATTAATGTGCCTTCCAAATGAAAAATTGTGATTATTGATGCGCTCTGATTTTTCAGGGACAGATTATATATCCAGAGTAATTATCTTCCTTGAAATTCAAATACGCACAATTTTAAGATGTCACATATTAAAAAGTGTCATACGTTTAGAAATCTGAAATATTATATAAAAATGCTAAACTGCTCTACTGTATATTCATCCGCGTCATCAAAATATTTGCAAAAACCATGCAATGTTCAAAGGCATAGTCTTAAACTCGGAATCTTTCCAAAGAATTATTTCAAAAATAATTGCTGACGGCGGCGAGATGCTAATAATGTTTGAAAACACAAAAATGAACTGGGAACTTTTTTTAAATTCTTGTGGCATATAATCAATGCAAAAAATAATAATGTGTTTGCATTTACGTATGTTTGAAAAATAAACAGTTGATGAGAAGGCGACTCAACAAGATGCAATTGGCGAGACGAGGAGCAAATCGAAGGAAGATCAAAATCCGAATCCCATCTGCTGCCTTCGGGGGTCGTAAGGGTCCTTCACGAACTTTCCGAAACAAGCCAAGGCAAGAAATCTCATTCTTCCTTCATTCAATTTTTATTTTTTTTAAATAAATAGCAGTCAACAAGCATATTTTGCTCAACAATGAGCAGCAGAGAAGCTTCCAGTGTTCTGTATTTTTGAAAGTTTTAGATTTATTCCCTCTCCCTCAATTTTTACTCCATAATATAGGTTCACATTTTTCATTCGAATATTCCTTCCATTTTAATATCAATTTTCGCTTAAAACTTTCAAAAACAGCGAATGTAAAACACAAATCTCACAGCATGGAAGCCCTTCCTGTCAAAATTAAAATTTATTGAAAACTAAGATCTGCTGCTTCGTAAAATTGTAATACTTCAAAAAAATTCCTCAGCAAAAAAATATGTCTCTATTTTTAAAATTGAAAGAATCTATTATACATTCAAGGGTATTTTTAGACGTCACAAAAAGGACGCGTTGGTTTTTGTTTCAGTCCGATAATGTCAAGTAATTCAGTCACAGACTTTTAAATGAGTATATTCTCAAGAAATCGGGGAATTTTTTATTACTTATTGTTGCGAATAATTAAATTTTTTGTGAATTTCGGTATCTTTTCCTTGGAATCTCCATCGAAAATATAGAAAAATTTGCATATTATTCGAAAAGGCGCCAGAAGTGTGAATAAAATTAGAAGATTCAGGAACTCAGTTTTTCTACTTCACAAAGCAATCCAAAAAATCGCAGAACAATTTGTCAACTCCAGATTGGTTGGTTCAAAATTTAGAAGAAAATTTAAATAATTTATGCGGACTCGATGTCTTTCTTTTTCTTGACGAGAAACTTTAAATTATCTGCGACCTGGCTTGAAAAGTTGCACGACCATTTTTTTGTCAGGAAAAAACAAAAAAAGTAAATCGCCCAGATGATGGAAAGTATCACATCTTAAAATTTTCTCCCGACAGAAAAATCATAAGATTCCGTGTTGAAGTTATTAAAATAAATGAATAAATTTCACAAAATAGATGCAAAGTATTGTTTTCCTCAGCCTTTGAGCTTCAAAAACTTGTGCTTGGAATATTTCAATTTTCACCGAGGAGTGGACAAAAAAAGTTTTTTAATTAAGGGGTGTCCATAAAATAAAGAATTTTTGGTTTTCTTTCGCGTATTTCGCATTTTTTTTTCCCTCGCCGATTCAGGAGACGCAATAGATTCCGTGGGAAATTGTGGCTGAAACCGAAGGTGAAGGCGAGACAACTCATCAGAACTGGGCACCCGCCGAAGCGACCCAACTACAGATATTTCCAGGTTCAGGTTCCCAAACCTGCTGCCCCTAGAAGAAAACAGGCGCTGGTCCGAAAACCGGCGCGGGTCCGAAAACCGGCGCTGGTCCGGAAACCGGCGCTGATCCGAAAACCGGCGCCGGTCCGAAAACCGGCGCTGGTCCGAAAACCGGCGCCGGTCCGAAAACCGGCGCCGGTCCGAAAACCGGCGCTGGTCCGAAAACCGGCCCCTGTTGTCAAACCAAAGGTAAAATAACCTTGTTCACTTAAAAAAACAAAACAAAAAGAGAGAGAGAATATTTCCAGTAATGTAAGACATTGATTGAATGATTGATGAACAAACTTTATTTTCTGCTTTCCAGTGTTCACAAGGCTCAAACAATGTTCCCACGTCCAAAACCCCTCCCCCCACCCACATTCACCCAAACACATTCCATATCACATCAGAATTAAATTAGAGAAATAAGCTGTTTTACGGGTATTGAAGAAAAGGAAAATACACCACAAAATGTACAAATGCACAGCTGTTGTAAATGCATGATGTACACTTTGCTCCCCTCACTATTGAATACAAACATAAAATATCAGTAATATCCCCCAAGTGCAGAGCTATTCTTTGTGTGACCCCACAACTGGTGCACACGGGTCAAAACTGGTGTACATGGGCTATTTCTTGGGTTACAAGCATGCACCTCTGTAGATGAAATTTTGCTACCATTCCAGGGCTACATTTGGTGCACAAATGTGACATAACAGGAGTATCACACAAATGCACCAACTGTAACCTTTGGTGTAACTTATTTGTTACAAATGTGACTCAGAGTAATCCTGGTGTCAACGCATAACTGGTGCACATTAGGGATATGCATGTGCAGAAGAAGAACTTCAGTACACTTCAGGTGCACAGCAGGGTCACTGTGTGGAAATACATGCATATCCCAAGTGTGCACAATTTTCCCCACTCACGGCAATTACGTCATAATGCAATACAGTATTTGAAAACCACAAATTAAAGCCAAATGTATTGAGCCTGCTCCCAGGTAAGGTTTATAGTTGATTAGACAATTTGGAGAGAATCTTTGAGGAGAATAAAATTGTATAAAGCTAGCAGTTTATCTTGGTCCTCCAAGATTTTGGAAAGAAACTTTTCATCAACTTTCAAGAGTCTCAAATCTTTCAAGAGATTGCTTTCATGTTTATTGAATTGTGTAAAAGTTGTGCCAATTTACTTGAACAAACTGTACACTCACAATAAGAAATTGCAATTAGAGTACTTTGAAAAAAAAAATTCCCAAAACTTCCCTCATTCAACTGATTTTTTGAAAATGAAACCTTTGATCTTGCCAATGTGACGTTTTGCGAGTTTTGTTCATATTTCCTTTCTTTCTAACGTCCGCTGTAGGGATTCGATCACCTTTTTTTTAAAAGCTCGTAAAAACCTATTTATACATGGTTGCCCGAAATATATACACTAAAAATGCCATGTTCTTTTTCATGTATTTAGCCTCCAGCGCCAACAACAACAACGACGCCGAAACCCGACCATCACATGGTTGTGAGACTAGAGCTGCCATCTGACGTCGCAGAGGCAGTTGAGAGCGCCAAGAAGTTTGAAACGTTCAAAAAGAAATACGGCGGCTTGTTGCGATGAAGAGTGTATAATGTGCACATTGTGTTTGCAAAAAGACAAAAAAGAAGAGAAATACATTCACAAATCACATTGTATTTTGAGTTGTATTTCAAATATCCTTTGTATAGTAGATAGAGCAGTTTGTTCTGCATGCAACTGGAGGTTGGTGCTGCACCACTATGAGACACCATCAGTCCACAAAATAAGTGCTTTGCTGGTTGGCAGAAACCAGCAAAACACTCTTCACTTAGAACAGCTCTTCACTAGAAACAGGCAAACCTCTTCAAGTCCAAATGATACACTGTCAAAAACTTGATTGAAGGAGTTTGTGAGTCAGGAAAGCCAGCATTTTGATGAAGAAAAATGAAAAAAATTAATGGAAGTTGGATTTATCAATCTTTTGAACCTTGAACAGGTGGATAAATGAGTAGCCAGGATGTGAAACTTGATGGAGGCAAGGGTTTCATTTGCCCAGAAGTACAGTCTCTCAATTCCTTTTGAAAAACCTCAAGAAACATTTTGATTGCTTCTCTTTCTTCTGAGTTCCAAGGAAGACCTCCAGCAGAAATTTGAATCATAAAAGGGGATTGAGGGAAAAGCCTAGGTCTATAAATTGTGGTTTTTAATGGAATTCAGTCTCAGACTGAACAACAACTTGAGACAGTTTTTTGACTTCAGGAGCTTGAAGTTCTCAGGTTCAGTTGCGCTTTCAATCCTATACTTCCTTCTCTTTTAATCACAGCTGAGAAAAATTTTCCAGGATTAGTTAAAACTATTTGAATATAAAGATTGGGAAATATTGGTCTGAGTATTACGGAGACCAACTAGACCACTTTTGCATCAGCTTTAGCTGGCTTCTGGTATGTTGGAGATTGCTGATTGAGCTTGAAGAAGCAGGTAGATTGTTTCTGTAACAGTGTATGAAACTGTATTGTGTTCCAATGCTGACTGAAAATTTTCATTTCTAGGAGTGTCGAAAATAGGATTCAACACATAGTTCATGTTAGGCAAGCATCGAATTAATGATGTAATTTGCTTGATGTCTTCTGTAGAGTTTCATCTACCACTTAAAATCGAATTTCAAGAAGGAATTCTGGCCCCTGTCCCAGGCTCATCACTGCCTTTTATTTATGCACTTACTCTTTCCAACCCAGGTTTACACCAAATTATATTGAGGCAACATCTGTCCCCAATAGTTCAGCAACATTTTGTTCAAAATATCAAAATAAAGTTTCACTAAAGGACTTGAATCTTGAAACTATACTTTGAAAAAAAAACAAGCATTTTAGGAATCAATTTGGACCTTCTTTTTGTGGGCCTTTGCCCTACAAGCATTACAGGAACCTTTTTTAGATTTCTTCAAGAAATTTAATGCTATCCAAGAGTATTGGATGCAACAGATGACACGAGGAAGACAATGGCTACATATTCATGTTTCCCTACACCAGGAAATGGGGTGGATTAAATGTACTTCACCAGCGATTAAACTTTCTCCAGACAATCAACATATTACAAAATGAGGTGATAATTAACAAAGAATTTCTTTTAAAGGCTCCAAGAAAAAATCTTGATATATTTAACCTTTCCAAAACACATGGTTGATACTTTATTCATATTATAAACATTGCTTTCTGAGCACAAAACCACTCAAACTAAAAACAGGTCAAAACAGCAGCCAATCCACAATTAACTGATCTTGCTTAGCTTCTTTTGCCAAAGGAATCACTCAGATATCTTCTGCCACACATGCCAATTAAAAATCCAAAAGGCCTGCTTGAAAAATGGCAAAAGTCTGCACTTTAAATTATTAATCCTTAGATCTAGCTTCTCCTTTATTATTATTATGGATGAAGAGTAGGTATTCTTCAATTATTGGGGGTTTGAAGGTCTTCTGATGTCCTCAAGCAAGCCATTTTTAAACTTCTGGTTACTATGGTGGGATGTGTACAGTGATAAGAATCTCTCAGTCTCTCAACCTTCCGAATGTTTCATGGGTTGTTTTATGATTGAGCAATGGAACCTCCACGCAAATTCCTCCATTGTTCAACACATGTCGGTTTCCCCAGTTTTTTTTTTTAATCTCCAAGTTTCTAGACAATTCGAAATATCCTTCCGTATTATTCACATCAAACAATGAATCCTTCCATGCGTGTGGGGAAATAACACATTGTTGTCTACAAGTGTTCTGTGAACTGTGAAAAAGAGCCTATTCTGGGTATTTGCTAACAATTCTTTGACTGTGATGACTCTGGAAAGAATCCCAGTAAATACGAGGGAGTATTTTCATATTTCAAATGAAGAATTCTAGGAAAGATGTCAACTTTGAAACTCATTCTGTGGACCAAGTAAATACCCGAGGAAGAGCCAGTAAAATGGATACCAATTTCGGGACATTTTCCAAAGATTTCATCTTTTTAAAATCCAGATGAGAAAGACATTACGCTTCAAAAGTAGTTTATTGATTTATTCCATTGAAATTTTCATGAATTCTGACTGAAGGAGTGGCTTTCATATGAGGAAAAAACATTTGTCAGTCTTACAGGAAATCTGATTTCCAAGATTTAACAGTACCGTATTTACTCAAGTACCACGCGCACCTTTTTTCTCAAATTTCAGAAGAAAAAGTTGGGGTGCACCTCATAAGTGGGTACAAATTTTTCAAGAAGTTTCAGGAAGTTAGGTGTGAATAATATACTTGATTATAATGGAGAAATTAGGAGCAAATGTACCAAGAAAATTTTTTTCTACTGAAAAAGTTGAAAATTGATCAGATTTTTGTTCAATTCATGTCTAAAGTAAAAATTTTTGTTTCTATTTTCTAAATTTTGTGGCTTTAGATTCACTGAATATTGGGGTGGGCATCTTACTCAGGGATAAGATTTTAGCAAAATGTCCAGCTGAAAAATCCCTGTGCGCGCCTTACTTGAGGGCACATGGTACTCAAGTTAATATACGGTATCTCAATTTTAATAAAAAAGCTCAAATGTACAGAAATTGTATTTATAAAAAGCAACAGAATTTAGAATGAACAGAATACTTTATTTGCTGCTTTTCAGCGTTCACAAGGTTCAATCAAGATTGCNAAATTCAGAGCAGGAAACAGAGCACAAATGGATAATAAAAATTAAAGAAAATACAATCCACAAAATACAACTGGACATCTGACATGTATGCATACACCCATTCCTTCCCTGACATTGAAAAATAAAATATCCGTAAAAATTAACTTAAAGCACAAGGTCTTCAGCTTGTTTCTGTATGACGTTTAGTTGAATGAATTGATAGACACCTTATTCTATAGCCCCAAATGAATGTTCAATTGCTAAATGCTCTAAAACCACAAAATTCAAACTTTTATTTTTTACATAATCCTTTCAACCATTGAATTTTGAAAATCAGTCCAACATTCTCTATCAAGTGACTCAAGCATGACACAAACACAGAATAATTTTTGAAAAATATGAAAATTGGTGTATGATACACACCTCATTTTCCAAGTACTGATGTACTTGAATACAGTACTCCAGAACTATTATAAGCCCCTTTTCGAAAATTATTCATGTGATTATTGTAAGAAATTTCTCTGTAAACACGTAAAGTAGACTATGAGCAAAAGAAAGCCATTTTAAACATGCAGAAGCATGTGTATTATAAATAATAATTCATTTACACCATAATTATTACAAGAAATGCTCAAAATTAGTCAAAATGGCTGAACACAATTGAGAAAAATATATTTTCGTGGAAATGCGCTGATTTTCTATGCGTATATTGTTTTCAACAATATTTTCTCATTGAACCAAAGAATTTCTTCGGCGTCTCAAGAATGTTTTTCATTCAATTTAATGAATGCTGGCGAATATTTTTTAAAGTCCACGTCGGTTTTCCAAAGAAAAGTTTGCTCAATAAAAGTATGTTGTCGGTTCGTTCTCCTACTTCTGCTTCACACAGCGCCGCTTCTGTACGAACAAACAAGAAAAAGTTTGCGGATTCACTTATTGTAAAGCTCTATATGTTCTCGGAGCAAACTAAAAAAAATATATACTTGAAAAAAATGAAGAAGAAATAAAGAAAAAAACACTGCCTGGAGGGGGATAAATTCCTGCTCAAAAGGAAACGGTTTCTGCAAACCGAGTTCGTGCACAACAGGCATAAAGACTCGGTCTGGTCATCACAAAGATATTCAACTTTATTCCAAATCAATAATAGCGTGTTTCTGTCGAACATTTTTTTGTTTAGAATTTAAAAAATATGAATTTTCGATCTGTATGGTTGAAGTGTGCAGTGTGCAAAATTTATTCCCGTTACATTCAGACAAGTATTATTTTAATTCTGTCTGATTTCTGATGCGGAGTAAATTTTCAAGGTTTATAATTTTTTTAATTTTAAAAGATTTTCCCGATGCGTTTTCAAGAAATGTAAAAAAAAGTGATCAATTTGATCCGTTGGCAACATTTAACGCCTTATAATTATCGACTATTCCGAGTCTCTTTCATGAAGGAGTAAGAATTCAAACATTTTTGCAAGTTACGCCAATTTTTCCGGCAAAAATAAAACGGAAAGATTTCCTACAAAAACGTTTTCGTTGTGTGTTGTTTGAAGTGATGATTACATTTTGAAAATTTTGAACTCAATGTGTGAAGTTTCTGATGGCATAAGGGATATTTCTGTGAGTTTAACTCGCCACTCTCAATCGCAGTTTATTACTCATTTTTAATATAAGCGTGATATGTGTATTAATAATGGAGAGTATATTGAAATTTCGAAGAATTTTATTTCTCTTTTGGTCGTGTGCAAAAAAAAAAAACAGCGAATTGTTTTGCGACTCAATATAGCGCTATTTGTCGCATGACAGATTGTTTAAAATTTTCATCTGCCACCAGGTGAAGGAAAAAATTGATCAACCAGGTTTCTTTTTTTAATTTACAGGAAGAAATTTGACTTGAATTAAATTTTGAGTAAGAATAAATTCATCGAGTGTTGAGAAAATGTCTTGGGCTCAAGGGGTACTCGGGGTTGCCCTGGTCTGCCTCCATGCTTCCACTGGTGAGATTTTGTTCAAAATCATCGTGACATTTTTGAAAGTTTATCTTAATGAGTTCCGAAAAAAAAATGCAAATAGAAAAAGAAAATGAAGACACTTCTTTTCAAATAAAATCAAGACGTTTTCTCTCGCAAAATTTGAAACGAAAAGTTTTTGGAACCCAAGAATTTTTTTCCCTTTTCAGTAATATAGAATTTCATCCCCAACAGGATGACCCATATATTTCATGAATATGTCTTCTCATTGAGCGTTTGTTGCAACTCGGAAATTTTATATACAGTGAGACCCCCACATGCGGACACCTAGACCTGCAGACGATTCCTGTATCCCTGTGAACAAAAGAGTACTTTTTAATTATTTTTTCCGGGTTGTACTCCTGTGACTGAGTTGTATCCCTGTAAAACACTACTTTAACTTTTATGTGCAGTCCGGTTTAATGTTCTTTGTGATATTTCCAACCCTAAAATTGATGTAAGAAAAATTCTTGGGCATTTCTCTCACCAATTTACAATTGATTTTGCGTATTTGAAAAAATTACCTCCAGCAGAGAGGGACTTCCTCCTTGCTTTTTCACTTGAATGTTATTTTTACAAAGAATGCAAACATTTCTATGTACTTATGTATCAGTATCCAATTCCCCAAATGCCCATATTGTGTTGAAATATATTGATTGGAATCAGTTTAAATTGCGGGACTATTTTTATTTTCATGGAATTATTGTGAGTATTTTGTACATAAAACACCAATTAAAAATTATACAATGTAAGTGAAGGGAAAATGTGATTCAACTTAGGGACATTTTGACTTAGGGACACTCTTGATGCACCAATGAAGTCCGCATCTTGGGGTCTCTTCGTATATTGCATCTTTTGCGTAATTTATGTTGATTTATTCTACGTTGAATTTTTTTTAATTTGAGCAGCTATGCCAATGAATCCTGGCCTAGACGCCTTGTCCAACTCAGGAGCTGAAGTCATAGCACCCCTTTTTCAACCAGGAGGTGACGTGGGAGAGGATTTCAAACCTGGTAATCAATTGAGAAATTCCCCTCTCACCAATTCATACATTTTTTCAACATGATACAAAGTGCACATATCACGAAAAGAGAAGGGAAAAGAGGCTCCCAGCATCAGAGCTGAGTAGTAAGCTGACCAATAGATTCCATGCAAACAGTAATTGGAAAGAACTGGGAGGAATAAAACAGATTTGAGCAAATAAAAACGATCATCTTTCAATGGAAGTTTATACAACAATTGCTATACATTTTTTTTGTCTAATCAAGCTCATTGTACAGACCTGATCCACATAATCCACAATCCACAATCAAGCATAACATAAATCCACAATCAGTACACAGAACAAAATTGTACCAAAATACAGACTCTTTTTAGTCGTCTCGATTAATCTATTGTCGTTTCGTCGACCCTTAATAACTAGTGGTAGTCCCTGTCCTTATTTTCGTCTCCACGCTAACCTTTTTCGCGGACGACTCCCCGTTTGACTTTTGATGGGTGCTGGTGTGACTCCAGCAGTTGGTGGTGCTGGTGAACAGCTGATGCCCGAGGCCCTGGACACGGAACCCATTGCTGCTCCAGCTGCTGCTGGGGACCAGGGTGCTGTGCCAGTGGAGGAACCTGCTGATGCCCAGGCTGCTGATGCTGCTGAGGAAGAGGTTGCAGTTGGGTCAGGAGAAGCCGCTGCTGGTGGTGGTGCTGTTTCCACTGGAGAGGATGCTGCTGATGGTCAAGCACAGATGCCTGAAGGTCAGAAAACACCTATAAAGATGTCTTTAAAAATTGCATAGCATAAAATTTTTTTTAGAAAACTTCAATTTATATGTTTTATGTTACAAAATTCCAAGAATCAGCTGTCAAATACCAAATTCAGCACAACAGCTGCATCCAGCCACAAACATCACAGAAAACGTTAATTATATCAAGGCCGGTGAGCCTTGCCAAAATCCTGTTTGGTGAGACTCACTGCCCAGCAAATAATTTGGCCATTTCAACCTACATTGCAACTCCATTGCCAAGCCATTTTGACCCAAATTTTGGGCTATAACTGCCATTTGGTCACTGTCAAATGGCTGGGGGAGCAGCTGTTCCCTGGGACATTCTGAAATGCATGTCAGCATGCGTTGCCAACAACCCTTGTTTCCCAGCCTATGTGCCCAACCACCCCCACCCACCCTCTGAATTACTGTTGTACAATGCATTCAGAAACCCATTGCACACCCATTCTGAAAACAACCCCAGGTATACATCACTCCATATGGGTCTCACCCAAGGCCAAGAAGTGCTCATCAATTCTTGGATTGCACTAAAATTGGCCAATCATGAGCCAGTACGTGCAAGCACCTGGGTAAAAAAAACCCTCCTTCCTCTTTGTGAGGAGAAGTGGGAAGCTGTAGCATTAAAGGACCTTTAACAGTAATATTAAATCAATCAATTCTCTGAGCAATAACCAACCAATTCTGAAACCATTCAATAATTGCCACCAAATCATTCAGCCATTTCTTTAACATTCTAATGATAATCTGGGCAACAAGAAGGCACTCCTCTGAAAAAGAGTTTGTCAATAAGACTTGCACCCTGATGGCTGCAAAATTCACTTCCTTTGTCAGGGATCCAATGGAACCAGCATAACACCAGCCACTCTTGAAAGGGTGCTGGTAAAGCGCTGATGCTGCCTGAAAGCCAGGAAAAAAATCATGAGATTTTTTTATAAATTTCCTAATGTAAACAAAAACAATTTGAGATAACTTCCAAAAATGTCTCAAATGAGGCAAATTGAAAAATCAGTCCATCTTGCTCAAGAGCTGACAACGTAAGGTTAAAAAAAATCACTAGATTTCTTGATGCAGTAAACTTTGTAAGAATGTGTCACCAAAAAAAGAATGTTACAGTATACGATTTTTCAAATTATGAAAACAGAACTTTCCGAAAAAATCTGACTTTTAATGCTGATTTTGAGCGTTTTAATTCAACATCAATTTTTCTCAAGTCCTGTTTCAAAGGAATGCTATTTTAGCGTTCGATTGCAAAAAAATAAATGAAAACATGAACGCATTTCATGATGGAGGACGAC
>CAJPEX010005769.1:1845-15024 GCA_905338405.1 Notodromas monacha | reverse complement strand
ATTTCGTAAATAGCCCTAAGTAAAAAGTAAGAGAGGTGAGGTCCCACACACTTACGAACGCAAGTAACTTTATTATAGGGGATGAGGATACGTATTATTTGCACAACCACCGCACAACTCAAACAATCATTCTGTACATTCAGCCTGAAATCCTGAGCCATAAGTCGAACCCCGTTAAACCGCCAACCTTTGTGCTGCAGAATTTTGGCGGTTTAACGGGGTTGGCGGTTTATCGAGGGAAGGATGAACCAGAGTAAAAGAAAAAATTCTACCACTGCTGCCTCTGCTTCAACCTAGCTGAAGTATTTTCATCCTCTGATTTTTGGGGAATTTTTTTAGTAAAAACATATCAAAGTTGAGTAAGCCAATTACATTTATAAGCATGCTTCAATTTAAACTCTCAATGGCAAAATTCATTAAGGGAAAGCCATCAAATTTAAAAATTTAAACCACAATAACAGTTGTATTCTAATGCTTCAAAATGTAATAATTCACCAACTTGATCAATGTTTGATTTATTCTTGAATATCACTTGATCTGGTTTTTCTTACAGAAAGTGCCTGCAAGTTTTTGACTCATCCTCTCTTCCCCATCAATATGTTTTCCTTCATTGTTCAATTTTAAAGAAACCTGAAGAAATTTTTCTGTCAATTTTTCTGAGAATTGCAGTCAATAAATGCACTAATTCATTTTATCCAAGTTATCTGAAAACAACCTAATTTTGGAAACATGCAGGAACCCTATCTTGGTAGTTTTTCTATTTCAAGAAGCACAGAGTAGGGGATATATGTTCCTAAAAAGCAAAGAATACATTTTTGCTTGGAGTGGAGATTTCTGCATGAGGGGTACTTGTTTGCTCTATATTTCCACAGAAAAGTTGCACAACATTTTAAGAGGCTAACAATAAAAATGTACCCCAGAAATTTATTAACAAAAGAAACTGAAGAAGAAGCTGGGAGGGAAGGAAATGCTGGAATTTCAATAAATAAAAGGTGAGAAAAGGATGGTTGGGATAAGAGAAATATTGGTGAATGGAAAGTCTGGGAAGGAGGAAAAAACTGGCGGTTTATAGAGGGAGAAATACAATAGGGGAATCCAGTTTGACAGGAAAAAAATGTTGGCGGATGGCGGTTGGCGGTTTAAAGAGGTTTTGCCATCCCTTCAAGCTTAGGCAGATTTGTTAGGGATGAAATTTTGGCGGCAACCGAGGGTGGCGGTTTATCGGGGGGCGGTCTAACGGGGGTTGACTGTAATTCAATGATGAAGAAGCCCTCACTTATTTGCCCAGCAGTGTTAACGGTATCCTACAGGATGAGTTTGTCTTAACCAATGATGCGACCGTTCAGCACAATTTCATTGTGTTGTGGAGTACAGGAGTCCCCTGGCTTCAGGATGGCGTGTAAGTCCAAAATGTTACCTGGCCAAAACGCCCTCATTGGAATCTCAGCCACACTACCTGAGTTCTGTATTGGACCCGGGGTTTTCACCTGCTCCAACCTGTCCCAAGCCATGATTTCGTGGTCCCAATGCGCAAATCTGCACAGAATTACCTCAGAATGACCCGGAAATTTATTCTTATCCCACGAGAGGGAAAATATCGCACTATCCATTTTTTTCGTCATGGTGAATGAATTGTAAACATTCTGTTCAGGGCTGAGGAGTTGCATCACGCCATTGTAGGAATCCATGACTTGTCCTCGATTTTCAATTGAGACCTCATATGTGATCCTGTTCAACTCGTAAAATGGCGGCACAAAGCAGAAGACATTGTCCTTGTCTTGTACAAATGCTTCAACCCTCATGATCTTATTGAGCTTGTTGCCGTGGCTAGAGTTAAAATTACAAAAAACTCTGCCATCAGGCGGAAAGCAGGGACCTCTGATTTGAATTTCTTGACCACCCAAGACCGACACCGAGGTTGGCTTCGATATCAACTCGCTCCCAGCATCCTCGAAGTTTTCGCATGGCGTTTCCTTGAACACCTTGTGGTTGTCCAGTTGGAAAACATAAGTCCCTGGCTTACCAATGTTTGAGTTCAATACCAAATTCTGAACGTCGGCAGTGCAAGACCCATTTAATTGATGGAATATTTTCGCATAGGGATTCTTGTACCCGGCAAATGCGGCATCCTCACCCATGAGTGTCCCATTAAACCATCCAATGTAAGCATAGTGAAATAGCAGAAAGGAATAAATCCCATCCGAGGCAAGAGCCATTTGAACATCATTAAATTTGCCCAGAGGCCGGTAACTCTGCAACAAATCCCAATGTGCGAGGAAAACCCAGCTTATTTCTAATTTCTGGAATTCCGGGTAGGCCAACAACAAGATGATCGTCGGTTACCGGTTTGAAAACCTGTGGAGCATTTTTACTCTCACTGTGCCCAGTATTATTATACGCTACCGCATTCACGGTCGTATAGCATCGCCCCAAAAAGGAGCTATGATCGGAGGCATGTCTTCCTTTTCTCTACAAACGTCCTTGTGCTCATTGAAAAATTTATCGAAAACGACGTATCCATTCGAACTCACGGCAAGACGGCTATGCACCGTGTCGAAAAAATGGAATGGAGCTCGCAAATATATCCAGTCAGTCAAGCAGTCATCGCAAAAGGGACCGCGATGCCAAATTTTGTCATAGCTCATAGGGCCACGGGAACTCATCACGACCACCTTCCGTTTTATCGGTCATGAACATTAAAGCCAAGAGGCCCAGAAGAATTGTGTTGGTCTTCATTTCACTCGTTTCTATTCTCTGCCGCACCAACTTTCTGAAACATAAGTTATGAAACCTGTACATGCTTCAATATCATCAGCAGGTAACATATACAAATGCAATTCAAAGACGAAAATGCGAATGAGTTTGGTTCTGATGCCACAGTAAGATCTTGAACGGGAGGAACTATGAGCGTGAATACACTTATTGAACATGGCTGAGCGAAGCACATTGTCACTGCGGGGCGATGCGATTTTTATACCAAATCCTTTCAGTATATAGACCACGTCGGTCATGTGTCCTGATTTTTTTTTTTTTTACAATCACTTGTGACATTGCATGCTATTGTAATTTCTGGAAATTTTTAAAACGCGACTCACAGCTCCTTGGAGGTGCTGAAAATTACTTGGCAGCGTCATGCTCTTTCACATTAATGATTTCTTATACTGATGTATATACGTGCTGGTTAATCTACCAATTGCACACTGTTCTCATCATTTGATGTTATATCGATCGACAGTATTTGAATTATCTCTTCGGATGATGCAGTCGCGATTTCACGTGAAACATTCCCATTTTTATTTGTGAAAAATTGGTAAGTAACAAGTTCTTCCACGCGTTAGGCATTCATTGCCAATTGTATGAAGGTGACAATAATATAGTTGACGTGCTTGCCAGATTCGTTTGATTTCTTCCGTTGATCATTCGTTTTGATTGAGCTAAAAACCATGATCATAAATATTTTCACTCATTGAAAAACATTGGCAAGTAAAAGTTTCTTTCCCACGCTATATAGACAGCATTCGTTGCCAATTTTCAGAAATTTTCTTGAGAATTTTTTGAAAATTGGCAAATAAAAGTTTCTTTCAAATGCTACAGATATTCGTTGTCATTTTTTCAAGGTTTGGATAGCTTTTGAGCAAAACGTCATGCTGGATTGCTGGGTGAATTTGCACAATCACTTGTCCCGCCCCGCGCTCCTTTTCGATTAAGCAACAACACAATTAAAAATTTAGTGGTTAATTTGATGATAATTTTCTTATCACAAACTCTCTCTCTGGGTAATTCCATTTGGAAAAAATTCAATCCTGAAACCTTGGTTTGATTTTCACTAGCAACAGATCATTGACCCTGCGAACGCTGTTCATTATTTAGTTACCGGCGGATTTGATCTACCTGTAAATTGGTGCCATTCAATATTTTTTCATGTGTAAAATTCAAAGAATAACCTATGAAGTAGTCGTAGAATACATGTCCAGCATGCAGCATCTTATACACGAGAGGAATAAATTTCATTTGAAAAGAAAACGAAATAAAATGGTTGGGTTTTCTTCAGTTTTTATACGAACATTCCGGTCGCAGCTAATGATACGACCATTCGCATGGATTTCCGCACTTATTTTTGTTTATGAAAAGTTTAAAAAATGCATTGGAACGACGCATAATTTTCTGCGCACATGCGCTTCAGCTACTGTACACTAACGTCATGAACCAAGAGAAAAAGTTCATCCGGGAACAGTCAATTTTAGTCCAAATCCATGCATGCGTCGTCTATAAGTACGGTACATAAAAAACAGGATTATTCTAGAAAAATTCTTGAAATAGTCGAAACGCTCATTCTTCTCGAATTTAAGTAATCATCCGTATTTTTTTTATCCGTTTTCGCTCTTTCCATGATCTTCATGGGCAAAATGATTACATTTCGTCCTTTTTGATTTTTTTGGAAAAAATGCTTGTATATAGTCAATGTCGTACGGAATTGCCGTCTCAGATAATTTATTTTGATACAGTGGGAGAAATTGGGTTCGTTTCACGGACAAAATTGAAACGGGCTTCTGTTCCCGGAACAACAATGAAATGATTTAGAAGTATATTTCAACAGCGCAGATCCAATTAACTCTATGATTTTTAGCTGTTATTGTACATCAAGTAAATGAGTAAATTGTTGTGTTGCTTAACACAAATGAATATACAACGTATTTTTAATATAATTATGATCAATTCTTTCCAGAACAAAGTGGTTGATATCGGCTGTTCTGGTTTGGGTACTGCTCATCGGACCACAAGAGGTCGCTCAAATGCCCAGAGCCACAGCACACGTACACAGTTACACACATTCATACGTTGTCAACTTAGAGCGACACCTGCATCACTTGCTATATTTTATCCGGGAATGTATTGTTTTACTCAGCGCTGACTGTCGCTTCAGCATATCGTACCCCAGTTATTCCTACTCATTGCCCTTTTTCTTCATTCCGGAACTGAAGCCATCTTATACGAGGGTTCTAACAAAAGTTCTCAGAGTCAACCACAAGCCATCACCAGAGATGGATGAATTTTTTTTATTGGATTCCTCATCCTTTTTTAACCTAGAACCAATTTTTTTTTTATCCCTAAACAAAAAATGGAAACTGGGAAAAAAATTGAATGAGTTTTTTCTGGTGCTGTGCCCATCACCCATTCTAACAGAAGTTCTTGGAATTAAAATGAAAAAACAATCTTTTGGGTAAAAAAAAAATTGTCTTATTGACAGAAAACACTTTCCCTTGAAGCCCTTCTTTTACAGTTGGAAACAACCAAAAATCTCAGGGAGCAAGATCAGGGGAGTAAGAAAGAAGAGTAAAAAGCTGAATGCCCAAATTTGAAATGAAATCAAGAGTTTTCAAAGCAGTGTGTGCAGCAGCATGCATGTGCGCAACTGCTCTTTGGTCATGGGTGGGTACTTCATCCAATACGACTCATTCAAGTTTTTATTTTGCGTTTCCGTTTTTGTCTGGGGATAAAAAAAAAAAACGATTCTAGGCCAGAAAAGGATGAGGAATCCTATAAAAAATCCACGTCCATCTCTGGTGACAGTTTGTGGTTGATTCCAAGAACTTCTGTTAGAATGGGTGGGCGCATCACCAGAAAAAAACTCATTCAATTTTTTTTTCCAGTTTCCATTTTTTGTCTAGGGATGAAAAAAATTGGTTCTAGGTTAAAAAAGGATGAGGAATCCAATAAAAAAATGTTCATCCACCTCTGGTGATGGCTTGTGGTCAACTCCAAGAACTTTTGTTAGAACCCTTGTATGGTGCAATCTTTGGTAACTACAGTCAGAATAAAACATGTTCCCTGGTTTCTTTTCAGCGACCAGAAGAATTTTCGCCGGAACCGCTGGCAGCTTGGGACCAATTGCGGCGTGAAATGGAACTGAATTCTGGTTGAAAATTATTAAACAATTTCTGAGTCAAGCAGAATGCGGGATGAGATTTTTAGAATTTCTTGGAATCTACTTCCTTCGTCTTATCCTGTAAAAAGAATTTTTGGAAGATTTTCCTCCACCAGAGGAAGCGCAATTAATTTACCCGAATAATGTGGACCTGGAGAAGTTGCAAAAAAGTGAAGGGAAATTTCGCGCGAATAGAGGGATGCTTGTTGACTTGTTGAGTGCATTTCTGTCAACGAAAATGATCTACGCCGATTTTTTTGAAACATTGAAAGCTTTCAAAAGAAGTTCTCTTTCATTATAAAATAAAACTGTCCCTTCTCTATACTCCTTTCTGGATGCATATTTTTTGTGAGTTTTCGCGCGTCTCCGGGATGTTCCCTTTCCCTGAAATTCGATAAATTATTTGAAGATACCGTACAATTTAATGTTTCATTATGTTTGTATCCAGTAATTCAATTCTGAATTGATTCATTTATTCGCAGGATAAGGCAAACGTTGGTCTCTAAATAATTCGGAGTGAAGCTCCTCTTATTTTTTCAATTATCCGCCTCTAAAGAAATCAGTCATTTTTTTTGCATCTCGTCTGCTGTTATTCGTGAAAATCCGTTTAACGTCCAACCAAGATTGAAAACAAGGTGATCATTTAGTTAAAAAACAGACTTCATTATTGAAAAAGTTTGTCAGTATTTCCTGGCTTACATCAATAGTTCCAAAATATGTTTATACTGAGCGTTTCGCTCCTTTCGAATCAATTTAGAGCAAAAAATATATATTCTGCACATCAGCTCAAGGCAGAAATATGATCGCTCACAATGTTCTGTAGTTTTCTCTTTTTTGAACAGGGTATATGCAGATCTCGAATTTAAATGCGCTGGTATGCAATAAATTCAAACCTGAACGGATAACTTCAAGCGTTTAATTCTAAGTGGGGTGCTCCGAAAAACTTCGGGAATGATTCGAAACTACAAGACATGACAAATTTCAAAATTAGGGGTTTAATGAAATGAATTATTTTTCACCGTCATGAGAGATATTTCATCTCATTCTCCAAAACATTCACTAGATGGCTAAAATGCGAGCATATTATTATTAGTACCCAGTGCTGCTCGGATGTATCGTATAGAAAAACCATTACTGCGAAGTTTTCTTTATAGATGAAAATTCGCGAGGTCTCAGCTGAAACTTCACGGCTACCATCATGAATAAATCTGTTTATAACGAATGTTCGCTGTTCATATAATGAATATTACAACAAATAAATTCTCCCGTATTTTCTGACTTTATCTAATTTAATTATGGGAAAAACGACCACTTTGCTTGAATTTTTTACAGTATTCCTACTATGAGAAATGTGTTTTTCTACTTGCAAACTTTTCGCCGCTTGTTTAAGTTGATTTGTTCGGAAAAACCAAGATTTGAAGAAATTATCCTTTTTAACATTTATCACGATTGTCCATGGAATCTATTCTCCATATGGACACATATTGTTTGCAAATTTATGCGTCATTTTATTAAGATTTAATCTATATATACAGTACAGTCGTACCTTATGAACTAAGAAAACATGCACTGGTTTCATGGGATATATAAAGCGATCAGATAATTACACACAATTACTCGAAAATTCCCAATTAAAATAAACGCAGAGGTATTCAGTGCCCATAAAAATAAAAATATTTTACATAATGTTTGTATTGATGCCCGTGTACATTGCTATAAACCTCATTTCAGCTTTCAGGTTTTCACGATTTTCATTTTTTTGTTTGCCTGGAGGTCTCTCAAAAAGTTTTTACACCTATATTTTCTTATATTTAAAAAATCGATTTAAAATTTTGAAAATGAAGTTTTTTCAAGCCTGCGCTCGTCAAAATATTGCAACAATAACATCATCTCTGAGCTTCATCAATAAGCTAATTTTTACCAACCACAAACTGTATTTTCGAAGTGAACAAAAATAAAAATCGAAGAAATGTTTTCTTTGATTCAGCGAAGTGGCCACGATAATATGGCTTTAATTTTCACCAATTTCCGTCTCCAGAACAGTCACAAAAACAGTTTCCTGGTCTCGTCGAAGCTTAAATCAACAACACAAATATTTTCGACTGGTCATATTCGTGACTGCAAGGTGTCAAAACACATTCGACGTAAATATCATTCGTGAAAACAAACAGGGCGCAGTGATCTTATAAAAAGGGGACTCGCAAGGAGCCACATATATCGTCTCATTTTGCGAAGGTTATAGAGTCACTTGCCTTCTGAACACAGTACAGTGCTGCTGTAATCGTACATTTATCGAATCAGCAGGAATATAGATTTCTCCCAAGTATAAACGAAAAGATTTGCCGATATGAAGCTGATTGCTTTGATGTTGCTCGTCGTGGCGATTTCGGATTTCCAACTGGAGGTCCTCACGTCTGTGAAGGGTGAGTCAAAGACTTCTTTTTGAAACTCAAATTCATCATTGAAACTGATTGACAATTTGTTTATTATGCAGTCAATCATTATCTTATTAAATAAAAGAGGGAATCAGTGAAGAAGTACGAGTAAAATCTAAATTAGAATCACTCCAGCCCATTTGCCCCGATCGATAAATAAGCCATTCATGAAATGAGTATATTTTTGCAAAAGCTCGATTGATTATTACTTAGAAATCGGGATTGGGAAGTTTTTTGGACCTATACGCTATGTTAAAGAAAGCATATTCATAGTGATACTGTATAATGAAGACTTTTAAATAACCTTCATTCCTTGAAATAAATTCGCCGTTCTTCATGACATTACTTACTCATATTCTAGTCAATACATCTTTCCAATAACTATCTCTATATTGGAGATCCACGGAGCCTTCTTTTACAGAAAATGCGGAGACCCCGGGGATGTGCGGAATAAATTTTGAAAACTTATGATTTTGATGAATATATATATTTTTTCGTTAAAACCTCGTTTCAAATAAAGCAAGAATAACTATTAATGCAGCAGATTCAATTTGTTATTAAAATGCAACAGTTTCCGCTTTGGAAAATTTAGGTGCTCGTATTTTTTATTTTTTTTTTTTGCGTGATAAATAAGGCGTAGACTTTTCTCTCAATTCCTGCAGTTGATTTTCAAAAGCATAGAAAGCTTCAAAAATTTGCTTTCAAAATCTGAGAATATATGGTTTTTCTACGTCTTGGACGAAAAGCAAATCAATGGTCCGATTTTTTAACACCTTTTCGCAGAATTAATTTAGCTTATTTAATTATCTATATCGCATCATTTTGAATTTAGCTTCAAAATTTCAATATTTCATATCCAACTCAAAATTTGGAGTGTATATTATCTTGGTAAAAAATGTCCTCGTTTTTTTATTTATTGACGATGGTCAACATTTTAGATGCAGAATAAATACTGTATAGTTTCACTTATGCGATGACTCGCGAAACTCAGCCGTCGTGGTTAACATACAATTTTTGATTTACGATGGATTCCGGAAAATTTTTCTCCATGTCGAATAGATGCATGGGTCAAATATAAGAAAGTATTAAAATGATACGCTTTTTAATGCTCCCAAGATGTACATATCAAGATTAAATTTGTTTGAAACGTCCGCGTTGTCTTTTAAATTTGACATCAAACTTCGAAAAACAATTTAATATACTTAATTTCGATCTCCCGATGTGCTTATACTGTATAGCACAGATAAATCAATAAAAAATACTGTTCACATCGAGTAAATCCCTTTATAACTCCCATGCGGAATTTCAGCTCATTTTTAGTCGAAATGCGTTTCGGAACACAATTTAGAGACGATCCATCAATGAATTAGCTGAATTAAATGGGCATGTCAGCAATTGATTCAAAGTTACAGTGAATTTCGCGATGCAGATTGGTTAGTATACGCTGCAAGCTCACATACGTGAGATGGACGATCATCTGGGTTTTTGTTTTTCATATACTGTGACTGCAATTTTGCCTTCGCGCACACAATTTGGTTCCCATAGGCATGCCTCACGACGTCCAAAAGCGCCAGGCATCCAAATGCGAAGAAGAGGAGGTGGATTTGTGTCTTCCGGTCTGCACACGGTGCCCAACAACACCGTCGACTACTCCGAACACAGAAGGAAAGAAAAAAAAGAAGATGAAGGCATCAATGATGAGTATTGCTGCTTTTCTTGCCAGGGACCATTTATTTGCAGGTGAGTGAGAAAAATCCTGGAATGACAAGTCACCAAAAACACCTTAAAGTATTTAACCTAGCATCTTTTTTCTTCACCCTCCAGAAATTCAGACCAAGTGTGCAAAATCGTGTGTCAGTGTCGCACCCCAATTATTTTACCAGTGAGAGTTTTGAGATGGACTTGTGCTTAGAGGAGTAAAACTTGGCAATTGGTTGGTGCGCAAACAACCTGAGGGATCCAAGAGATCCCAAAATAAGCGCACAATAAATTTTTCATATAAACGTAAAAAACGGCAAATCAATGAGCTGAAGAATGGCGAGATTCCGCAGATTGTTTTTTAAGAATTGCGAGGCAATGGCACAAGCATTTGTAAGAGTTTTTTCCGGCAACTGCAAGACGTTTGTCCAACGTGGTCTCTGCTTGAAAGAAGTCTGATGATGTTCTGGGACTTTCAGCCCCATTTATACCTGTGAGGAATAATTGGCAAGGTGTGCCAATCCGGAGCAGCAAAGATGTTTGCTGCGGGGTCTAACAAGGAGATTAATAAATCTTGGTTTTCCTTCCAGAAATGGGGAGTTTTTTCCCATTTTGATTGGCAACATCTGGCCAGTCAGGCGCAGTTTCCCACAAAATGGGAGGCTGTGTGCTTTTTTTAACAAAGATCTGGAGAGGAATTGCTTCCTCTCCAAGTTTTTGTTCCCACCCCTTTGGGTTTGTTTGGTTATGCTCATTTTTTGCAAAGGGGGTGATTTCTCTTTGTACGCATTTTTCCAAGTCGGGCTTTATGGCCCAGTTCAGATTGTGCGGAATTTTTTACCGGACTAAATGTTCTCAAAAAATTAAGCAGTAATTGGCGCGTCTCGGGACACGCCTGCAAGCTGCTAACCATCCCCTCAATAAAAATGAACCCATCTCTGGGTAAATAACCCTTGCTGAAGAGTCAAATGACCCCTAAAAATCGGAGATCAACCCCACCAGCAGCTGGTCGCTGCCTGTACTCGTCGAAACCTAATATGCTGAACCATTTGTCGCGCTTCTTCAGAAAACGTTTTTCCTGCAAAAGAACATGTTTTTCGGACCCTAAAAACAATTTGTCACCGTCTTCCGAAAACATGCGCAGCCTTGTAAAAGCCTCGCCAATTCGAAAAACACCCGGTTTTTCGGGAAAACATCCTTCTTCAGACTTCTCAATTTTTTCGTCTCAAGAAATTACCAGCAGCTGGTGTTTTTCTGTTCTTCACACCCAGCTGCTGGGATACTCTGCAGGTACCATGCTCCCCCGCCCCCTTTTTCAGTATAAAAACCCCTGATTTTTGGGGTGAAAAACACAGTCCGAATTTTTACCTCGAAGCGTTACGTCGTGTCGGAGAAATCTCGTACTTTTGCCAAAAACTAACCTTTTGCGGAAATCAGAAAAACCTGTTGTGCATATTTCGCGATTCGAAAACTGTTGTGAATATCTTCTGTACTTTTTGTGTTCCTGTTTGCTGAACTGTTTAACAAAGGGCTTGCGCTTGTTTGGGAGAGAATCCCTGGTCGGTTTGCGCACCGGCCAATTGCTGTGTTGAATTATTTCCTTTATATCATAATTGTCTTCTAAGAATTATTCTTTGACTCTTGAATTCTAAGTACCAACCTAAAAAACCTTGCCAACTTAATTTATCTCAGGTAATACTTGCAAGGTGTACGGCTTGCTCCAATTTATTTCTCACTTCAAAGTAAAACCGTACATAAAACTGGTAGCAGAGCGTGGTTCTGCCCAAAAAAAAAATTTTCTTCTTTTGCTTCCACTGCGCCTCTAAAAAATTCAAAATAAACTTGTGATTTCCCAGTTCCGATCGGATTTTATCTTCTCCTCAAAATTTAATTTTGTAGCATCTTTTCAAAAAAGAAAACTCTTTTTTCTCGAATCAAGTTTGTGTGTTGCTCTTCTTACGTGATCTGTTTCTTTACTTCACGTTCTTTTGAAACCTTCATCAGGTATCTAAAAAATTAACCCACTTATTTTTCTCCTTATCCAGTGCCTTCTGTTCACCCTTGTGTCCTTTTCTAAAAAAAAACCTTTCATAAAACTTTCTTCAAACCCTATAAATCAGTGTGTGTTGTGCTCTTGATCTAAAACAAAAAAAAATGATGAGGACTACAAGTCCGGCAGCCCGAAAACCGGAAATCCAAATTCTGGATACTGACGCTCTTGAAGTACATCAGTTTATGTCTGGGGTCTTCGAATCTCATACTCAGTCATTAAAACTTTTTGAAAATCTCTTCTCAAAAGTTAGGTCAATTCAAGAATCCCTCTGTCTGGCTGAGTATCTAACCCTGAAACAGGGGGGATCCATTCCAACTAAGCCAGATCTCTACTGGTGCAAAAAATTTAATGTTATTTTATCTCTTAACCTTCACCCAAGACCAAAATCTGGTAAGACTTCAAAAGAAGATGTTGTCAAGAAAATACGTATTTACCTACCTTCCCCAAACCTGGGAAAACCCTCGGGCCCTGTGTGGTCACTTCTTAATATATGTCATCAAAACATGGGTCACCCATCCCCTTATTCTTCCCTTAATTTTATCCAACAAACCTTTCGAGTTAAGAGGGCCCGAACATTGGCCAAGAATATTGTGAAAAATTGTGAAAAGTGTAAACAACTCTATCCTGCCAAAAATCTCTGATCCATCTCCATATCATCTGTCAAAGGAGATAACTTCCATGGGTTTAAAGACATCCTTCTATCAAACACACCTTGTCCTTGCTTATGGTCCCTCCCACCCCTTGTCCGGTTGAGACTTTTTGAATTAACAGATTCCTTACAATCTCTTACAATAAAAACCCAGAAATGGGCAAACCAAAAAAGGAGGAGGTTGCCGTTCAAAAGACCCAGAGATGGGTGTAAAGGGAAGACCTCGTGTGAACCCTAGAAACGGAAGTGCTGTAACTGGTAAAATAAATCAAGAAATCAGTTTTTACAAATTCCCAAAACCAATTTATTAACATACCCAAGTTTCAATGTTTTCCCCCCACCATCAATACATACAAAATCATACAAAATATGATGTACAAAAAAACTTGTTTACACATATAGAACAAAAGGGGGGGGG
>CAJPEX010005768.1:0-15029 GCA_905338405.1 Notodromas monacha | reverse complement strand
ACGACGTGGCGTTTTCGTACGCCGCGTCGAATTTTCTTCTCCTGTTTGTTCCTCTGACTCGGGCGACATCTAGTCGTCCCGAGAAAAGCGGCGCGTCAGCGGGCGACATCTGTTTGACCCGTGACAGCATCTGCAGTGCGGACAAAAGAACGAAGAAAAAAAATGAAAAAATGATTGCAGAAGTAGGATTCGAACCCATGCCTGCAGAACCAGACTGTGACCTGAACACAGCGCCTTAGACTGCTTGGCCATCCTGACAACTTAATGTTAATTGATGCATTTTCAAGTGGGCAAATTAATTCAAGGTGCAAAAAGGCCACAGACACACATTACACAATGTCCTTATTATTCCCCCCCCCCCCAGACCCCTGTAGGATCCTACTGGTCGTTCCTCCCACTGCGGACGTTAAAGCACAGTGGTACCCTGCAATTCTACCTTAATCCATTTCTGAACTAGAGCTGAATTGTGAAGCCATATAATTGTGAGGCAACATCACAAACAATGCTCTGTATATGATCAAATTGACATGTTGTATCTCTCTGCAGGTTGAATTGCAGGGCAAAGGTATAATTGCAAATTGATCTCACAGTAAATTCAACAATTGTATGGCAGGATTGACAAATTGTATAGGATGTCAAAGTGTGAGGTACTGTACCTCTTTTTGTACCCTTGATTAAAAAGCAGGATACTCCTCCAGCTTTTGAAAAATAAATAAGACTGAGTATTCTTCTTTGGAAGGCTCTCATATACTCTAATGTGGCATACTCTTCAGCTCTGATGTTCTCCACTGATCACTGGATTTATTTCAAGGATTAACTGGCATGAATTGAATTTTCCTGTTTGACATTCATGCAAGAATCGACAAGCAAAAATTTTTAAAAGTCTTTGGAAAAAATGTCGGGTTCTCATTGCGCTGAAAATTAGTGTGACTTTCAAATCAGAACCATTTTACTTGTATAAAAGCTTCCTGACAGAAAAAAAGCATTACATAAGTACTGTTCTCATGAACTGAATCGAAGGTCAACTGCATAAAATATCTATGGTGATTTCGAGAAAATGACGTCAGACCCGTTGAATTTTTTGTTAGATTTATCAATATCAACTCATGGAATTTTTAATACGTTTTCAGTCAACTTATTAGCAATACTTCAAGGGGATGGATGAATTGATCTCACCACGGCAACTGCATCGCGAGAAGGTGAAATTCAACGACGGAACTGTCCGCAGTATATTGTCCAGCAGCATTACACGAACCCCTGGACGTGTAATCAAACTCAAATCAAGTGGAATTAATTCGTAAAGTCAACGAGCTTTTCGCATTCATGCCAGCTTCGAACCCGTGGAACCCATAAACACGGGTTCTACATCAGCACGGAAACCCTGCAATTTTCGCGGCTCGCTTGTCGGTTGGCTGATGAATTATGCAACATGGACTCGCTTCAAGTCGATAAAATTTCACCAGTTGAGCCAGGAAACGTGGGGAATAGGAAAGAAGGAAGCCTGAATTTATTTTCTTTTATTGTGTGAATGTGAATTTTTAAAACTGGGAAACGCATTTGAGGTTATTATAGCGTACGTCCTCAACATAAGAACGTACTTGCTAGTAGAACCTTATTCATGCTCTGTGAAGTTAATTTGAACATTGAAATCCTTCAGGCCATCTTTTCATACTTGCAAGAAGGACTATAATGTAGCATGGCTGTCCTTGGAAAGAAGCCGTTTTTTCATGATTAGGTTGAAGAAAAAAACCATAATGATGTGAGTTTTAATGAATTCAGTACTGCACTGTCCATAACTTTGTTACCATGGGATTTTGAAGCACAATATTCATGCATTTTCCGGCTGAGGCTCGATTTTTGATTTGTTTTAATGGAAGTTTTTAATATTAACTTGTTGGAATTTCCTATGTAACCAGGAAAATGGTGGCTCTCAGAACCTTGCAGCAGTAGTATTTTACAAAAAATGCATTAAGATAGTTTTTGGGAAATTTTAAACATGTACTGGGGTATATTAAATATTATTCGTGTTACTTGAAAAGAATCCAGCATTCTTCTCCGAACACTTGAACCTTCCAACAATGAAATTGGAATCTGACTTGAAGACTTTGCTCCTCCAACCTTTAAAACTCAAATTTATGTAGGCCGCCCTTGGGCTATTATTTTCTGGACCCAGCAGGAAGAATAAAAATATTGAAATGTAACCATTGTTTTGAAAGAAACAATTAGGAACATGAACGTGTTTATTCAAGTTCCGCAAACAGTTGGTACCTTGAAATTTGTTCATCCTTCAATGTGATGATCTAATTTGCTGGTATAGGTTGACTTGCAATTTGACCCATAGATATGCACAACATCAAACACAATGTAGATGAAAATATCAAATTTACCCCCTGGGCATCAGCATGCTGATTTCCATTGGGTGGCAGAGGCAGGATATTTTTGCATGCTTGAACATTTCAGTTTGACTGAAGGTCACTGAGAGGCAGCCTTGGCTGATGGATAGCCAAAGTCAGAAGAAATCTGGGAAAGTTCAAGCTATTGTTATTTTGATGATTGCAATACTAATACTACATCAGGAATGCGGGAGAAAATTCCACTCAGCAAGGCATTTTTTATTTTTTAGCTAATTTTTTTCTAGAGGAAAAAAAAATTGGAAGATTTCCTGACTTAGTCTCTCCTGGCCTGAGCAAGACTTCATTTATTTTTTGATACTGCATGGCACCGAATTTCGGAAATATTTCCCAGCTCTTCCACAAAAGGGTTAAATTGTCTCACAATCCAACTCTTTCACATTTTGATTTTAGCACAGCAATTTATTATGGTCGAATTTCAGTGCAGCATATGTATTTGGTTAACTCATTTACAAAGAAATTTTTGGCCAAAATATCCCCAAATTGAATTTTTCAAATTTTTTTAATTGAAGGTAAAAAGGCAGTTTCTTCAACTTGAAAACTCAGTTCTGCAATTTTTCTGATGTA
Organism: Notodromas monacha; assembly: GCA_905338405.1. Lineage (NCBI taxonomy): Eukaryota > Metazoa > Arthropoda > Ostracoda > Podocopida > Cyprididae > Notodromas > Notodromas monacha. The sequence goes on along the minus strand of CAJPEX010005768.1, from coordinate 12,051 downwards.
CCTTCAAAATAGTACTGCCTTGTGTGTGCTCAATTTCAGAACACTTATTCAGTAAACAAATTGAAGAGATTAAAACTATTTTATTTATGCAATAATTCACAAGACTAGGCATTTGTTTGCATCTAGGGCATGCATAAATTGTCAACGCGGTTGTTACAAATTGGCCAGAGAATGATTTCCTTTGAACACCCAGTGGCAGAGCCACAAAATGAGAAAAACTGAAAAATAACTTGTTCAGTTGATGAACAAGCATTTAATTTTGTTTTAAATTTGAGTTCAACGGGGTTCAACTGGTTCATCATTTCACATCCATTCTACTAGTTGAATTACACTTTTTCCAGTGGAGTTCACAGGTTCAACTGCTGTTCATTTCATCTTTATGCTTTTTCTGGAATGTCACGATAATCTTCCTTACTTCAAGCGATCGAAAATTCGTATTTCCAGCAACGCATTAGTATTTGGTATCAAAGAATATTTTATGTTTTTGGTACCCATTCAGAGGCACCATCTTACAAAGAACGTTGCCACATCATAATCTAAGAAAAAAGGAACAGAGTACACACGTTGATCAGGGGGAAATGATGTGGCTGAGCATAAGAAAAATCAGCCTTTCCGACACCCTGACGTTGAGTTACTCCTCTTTTCACCCCTGAGCAGCAGATCAGCAGGAAAGCGCCACAACTCACAAAGCTTCATTCATTCTTGTCCACTTGGGGTAGCAGAAGAAAGGGGGGATTTCCTTCTGTTCCATGTTGGGATCGCACATATACGATGTCCAGACGAGGTGAGATAAGTCCTTGTGGCGTTCAATCAATACCCTGGCCAGCAAAGCTTGACATTGCCCACAACACTGGAAGTCTGCTGGCCTTGGGTAACGATTGTGATCAAGCTGCGGCGTGGGAGAATCGGACCAGAAGGCGTCTGGGCTTTTCTTTTTGAAATCAATTAAATGCAGCAGTGGATGCCAGTGTTGGAAAAACTACCGTAGTCTGTTTTAGAGTTTTGCTTCCTTACATGAAAAAAGTATCCCTGGGGACAAGAAATTCCCATGGTGAAGTGTTATAGGGAGAACCCTTTCCCTCAAAGATTCTCTCAAGATTATTCAACCAATTTAAAATTATCTTTGAGCTGGCTGAACACCTCGTGATTTCATTTGTGCGGAGTAATGGTGCAGCTATTTTTATATTTTTTTGACAGTTCACTTTTTTCAACCTGGGGGTATTCCAGTGACCTTTGGTCAAACTGAAATGCGCATACCCCAAAAATTCTGATGTTGCTGCATGATGGCCATTAGGAACCTTTGGCTGTCCAAGTGTTGAAGTGGCTATATACTTTTCTTCAATTCCCATGATTTCTTTTTGATAGATGATTCAGGATTATTAACAGCAACCACATGAGCATTTTCTTGATGCATTGTTGAAATCCAATGTCTGTTTTTTGTTTTCATTTAAGCGTGTCAAAATTGTTGTGAAAAACTTTTTGTTCCGGTAGAAGAATATTTTATGCATGTTTTTGGTTATCCAAGCCACTTCACCACTGTATTATTCAGAAGACCTTAATTTTGTTCTGTTCATTTTAAAAAATTGATCCTCTTCAACCCACTGTCTCAAAGGTCAGACTTTGATTTTCTTGTTGCTGCACTTTTTATTGAACCTTTTGCACTCACAAAGTCACACAACACACTGTCTTGAGCTCAGATGGCAGGAGACTACTCTTGGCATTTTCATCATGTGATTTACAAGAGCAATCTTTTATATGAGGCATGGATTTTAATATTTTAAATGAATATTCTGATGAGCGAGTCCTAGACTCATCCAAATAGATTCCACATACTAAAGGTGAAATACCTCAAAATTTACAAGTTCAACATTTCCTTCTTGATGGAAACTGAGGGAAATTCAGCCATGAATGCAGATCTTTCCAAGAAAGCTGAAGCATATAAAAATTGAAGAAAATCTGCTGCAGGGGTTGAAAGTGAAAAAGCGTGCCTGTGGTTTCAATTTGAAGAAATGAACCCTCCTGTGTTAGTCTGAATTTTTGGCACATCTTGAGTGCTCTATACACAATGAAATTAAATGAAGTTGGGAACATTCCTGGTGTCTCCACATAAAAGTTTTACTCTGAAATGAGAAAAAGGGAATATTTGGGAACCCTTGACTTGTATTGTTTCCTAATTCAAAAATTAAGTTTCAGCTTGAAAGTCAGGATACAAGTTTAGAGGTCACTGCAGAAAAAGTCCAACTTTGGAATTTCACAGTGATTCCTTATTCCCAAGTAAAATCTGACTTTGCCCTTCCCCACTCTTCAGAGGTTTTGTAACCTTGAAGCAAGTATTTAATAGGATATCTTTATGATCTTCTCAGCAACTTATTACCAAAACATAGATTAAAGACACACACACACACACACAGACGAGATATTTTCATCTCGTCACCAGGAAGATGTATAAAGCAGAGAACCTCAGACCCTGAATAAAGGACAGACTATAGTTTCATTCATTCGTTCCATGTTGTACGTCCTTGGAACCGTCAAGTCCTATATAAAGCAGTTCTCTGCTGGCAAAAGGAATTCCATCAAGGAGTTTCTGCAATTCGCGAATCCCACCCCGAGAAACGATCCATGATGGAAGCCCCGAGTCTCTTGATGAAGATGGTGTGTACAGATGGATTGGCACCCGCAGGTCTGCAAGCACCGAGTCTCTGGTCCATTTATTCCAAGCTAGATAAAAATCACCGCAGAACCTATTTTTGCCTTTCTTGTTTTTTTTCAGTAGAAACCTCCTTCCTTTCCTTGGCACACAAGGTGAGGGGGGGGGGATCAGCTGAAATATTAAGGAAATAAAGGGTCAGTGAAAAATTTGAGGAAGCGCGGATTGAGGCCATTGCGCTCTGCTGGGCGGTGATAAAAAATTCATTTTTCTTGCCCCTGACCGAGTGGAACATTCGCTAAAAATGGGCACTGCTAAAATCTCCGGAATTTGGACATTAATATCGTATTAATTTGTTCAAAAAATAATTCAAATCCTGCATTAACGATCACATGTCGAAAAATGATACAGAAACTATTGCAAAAGTTTAAAATCAAAACGCAGTTATAGTCATTGATTTGTTCTCGAAAATGTAACTGGGCGAATAAAAAATACCAGAAGGGCTACCATAGTTGTGCAATAACAGTCAAGTCGTGAAAAGCTTTTTTCAAATAATGAGTGATGACTGTCGAGTTGAGAGATTACCCACAGTCCAGATTTAATTTTTCTACTACAGTATTTTCTGAAACTTACAAACAGCCATCTTTTTTTTAAATTTAGGAGAAAAGTGGCTCGTGCATAATATTCGAATCCCTTTTCAGAAAATACAAGACTGATGCTGGTATTTAAAATAATATTGTTCAAACCCTGCCAGTTGAATTGTTTGATGTACAATATTGTTCAATGTAAATCTGAATGTAACCCTGCATCACATTGGCTTTAACGATTTTCAATCATTTTTGCATTTGAATTAATCATTCATCTGAGAATAAAAGGAAGATTTTTCAACACTGGTGTTGAAAAAAAAATACTTTCCATCATTCATTTGACCACTGAAAAGTGAGGCAAAGCTATGGATTTTCATCCTGAAATATTTCAGCATGAAGTTTTTCTGCTAATAATTCTATGAATACAGTTGACTCTTGTAAAACAGGCTTAATTCATGGAACAGACTAGTCTGTTTTACAAGAAGTCTGTCATGTAAATTTGATCTTCCATACTGTTTACACTTATGCAAAACAAGCAATATTGCAACCAAAAGAACTAAAAAACGCAAAACAACCACATTCACAGGAATAATAATGTCATTTTGTATTCAAATTAGGTTGGGAAGCAAGGGTTGACATGAGGAACTCATGTCCACTTGCAGTGCACTCTTCTACAACTTCAGTCTGTTATGCGGACTTGTCTGTTCTGCAAGAGGAGAAACAGCTTCCAGTCTAGCCAGTCCGTTCTGCAAACATATGTTCAGTGGGAGGTCTTTTGTTTTGGGGTTGACGGCATGTTTGTCATCATAGAGAGGGCACCAGCAGGGCATTGGATGAAATCCTGCATTTTGCGGTTTCCCACAGATCTTAATAAGCTAAATGCCAAGTCGTTTCAAGGGTACCAAATAAACTTTGCAGCAGTATAATCTCACCCCTGATTCCAGAGCCACAGACGCTCGTTAACACAATCGCAAGACTTCTGATTCACTGGGACGAAAGTGAGGTTTGAAATATGTAAGACCACGTGGAACCGCACCCCATTGACATCACATGTGAAGCAGTTTCACACACAGCTTGAGCCTTCCAATCGCTCGGCATATGTTTTGCAGTATACAGTACATTGCGGAGATATAGGGATTTTCGGCACAGAAGGTGGGCTTTCCTGAAGGGAAATTCCCATCAATTCTTCGATTCATCTACGGCTAGAACATTTTTTTTTTCTTGGACCTTATGTCCTTCCATAGCATTTGTTTTGAAACATAAATCGGCAGAGAAATTTAAAACCACGAGATTTCAAGTTTTGTATTCTTCATTTACGCTGTTGAAAAATATTTCATTTGAAGTTTGACCCATCAAAGAATTATGAAATAATGTCCTCCAACTCAGCCTTAAAAATACTTTACTGCATTTTTTCGGGTACCAGGGCTGCCATTTTTCTCAAATTCGTGAGGAAAAAGCAGGCTAATTATTGTTGATATGATAAAAATGTTCTAAATCTTTTTTAATTTAGGTGCGGGTCAAACTTGACTGCATTGAGTGGAAAATTCTTGATATATTCTTCTCAAGTGAATCAATTACAAATTGAATTCAGGTTGAATCCAAGTCCGCATTCTAATTCTGTTGTCTTTTTTTCAAATACAGTTGAACCTCTAAATCAAATTTCTATTGACCAGAAAAAAAAACTTGACATAGGGAAATTTTGAATTGGGATGGTTTCGATTTTTCGAGGTTTTTACTTGAGGAAACAAACACTTTTGCTGCAAGGATAATAAAGAAAATTGGAGGAAATTGTAAATGAGGATATTCTGGGCATAAACTTGCTTCCTAAAGATGTTCACAGCTTGCTGAACTTTGATGCAGCAGTTCATTTGTTTTTTAAGTCTTCAACTTGCTTTCAATATGCATCAAATGATTTTTTCGTTGATTTTCTCTTCCATATTTCAGGGAATTACTAACCAGAAGGCCTCAGAAAATTTGACTTCCAGAGTGTTGAGAGAAAAAGAATTCAAGTTAGGGAGATTTTTAATGCATTGTTTGTAAGGGACTTCAGACAGGGACTGGAAAAAAAATCTCTTAGGGAGGTTCGACTCATTGAGGTTGAACTGCATCAATTCTTTCAGTCTCTAGAAATGTGGTGAGTGTTTCAACAGGAATTGGATTTCATCAAAATTTCAGGTTTTCAGGGTGTGTCTAGCTGGAGGGTGTGTGATTTTCATGCAAATGCAGGATCAGCTGGAATGTGTCAAGAGCTCAAGACTGAGGTAGCGCCATCTATTTAATAGTTCAGAAAACCACACAATTTTTGACCCCACACGTTGGAGTGAAAATAAGTTCCCAGTAATGGCTAATATCTATGCAATGTCTTTATAATCGGCTGATATTCTTTGAAAGTATAGATGTATGCAATACGCAAGTCGCATGCGTTAAATAACAAAATATTCTCCACTCAAATTCTCACATATTCCAGAGAGACTCGCATCAACTTTCGTTCCAGCCCAAAATGTACTTTTTTCGTATGAAATTCTGCAGAAAACCTCGTCCTGGTCGTCGCGGATTTTTACTAATCCTGCTCTTTTCTGTGGTGCGAAACGACCGCGTGTGCACATATGATTTGGCCTGAGGCCAGGTTTTGTCACTGGATTGGAGGGAACAGTTTTCCCCTACACCTCCGTGTGGAACTTTCCCCGACTTTCCATCAACCTGAGCAGAAGATTTTTATTGGCTAATCTTTTACGAGCGATTTCTTCCTCCAAATGGATAAAATGCAGGATACTGCTCCCGACGATGAGCGGATTATTCAAATGACTTGTTTAAATGAAGAAAAAGTGATTTTTTCTGAACTTCAGATTCTATCTGGATGAGAGCAAAATGTAGATAGAACTGGAGTCACACATTCTTAAGAAAAACGGCACGAGATTTGTTCAAGAAGCATAGAGAGATATGATACCTTAAGCACTGAAATTTTTCAATTTGTTTGAGAAGCATATACGAGGGTTCTAACAAAAGTTCTCGGAGTAGCAATGAAAATGGCCTACAATTGAGCTGGAAAAAATTTATTCTCTAGCCAAAAAATATTCTTTGGCACACAAAAAAAATCAGCCCGGTTTGACAATTTTTTTCAATTTTTTTGCAAAATTCATTCATATAGAGTTTTGCTCTCCACTCAAAAAATGAGGCGCCCTTTTTTTGTTGTAGCCCAGCTTTCCCCTTAGAATAAAAATCAGCCCGGTTTGACAATTTTTTTCAATTTTTTTGCAAAATTCATTCATATAGAGTTTTGCTCTCCACTCAAAAAATGAGGCGCCCTTTTTTTGTTGTAGCCCAGCTTTCCCCTTAGAATTTTTGAAATCAACTTGGCATTCTTTCCAAGGGTTGCCTCCAGGTCAACCAAGGCAATTCCGCCATTTTTGTCAACAGTCGCCTTCACAGCCGCCAAAATGGCGGCCAATGTGGCGGCTGTGAAGGCGGCTTTTGATGAAAATGGCGGAATTGCCTTGGATGACCTGGAGGCAACCCTTAGAAATAATACCAAGTTGATTTCAAGAATTCTGAGGGGAAAGCTGGGCTACAACAAAAAAGGGCGCCTCATTTTTTGAGTGGAGAGCAAAACTCTATATGAATGAATTTTGCAAAAAAAAAAAAAAATTTGTCAAACCAGGCTGATTTTTTTTGTGTGCAAAAGAATATGTTTTGGCTAGAGAATAAATTTTTTCAGCTCAATTGTATGCCATTTTCATTGCTACTCCGAGAACTTTTGTTAGAACCCTCGTATAAGTCTACTGTACAATGGAAATACAGTAATTCACTGTACAGAGACCTACTAGATATGACTTTAATGAGATGGAGATTCAATAATTGTTTGTTTCCAATTTTTTTCTGTAATAATAGGGGGAAACGAAATACCTGAAGAGTCTCTCAACTTTTGGATTCGGCTGCGGCTCCAAAACGTAAATATAAACCTTCTCCGCACCCAAAAGTCGAACCAGTTCCAGATATTCTATCAGTTTCAAGACAGGTTCTTCATGAACAAAGTGCAAGCGTTTGATGCAAACAGCAATTGATTTCTTCTTCCCGGGTTCCAGGGATCTGTGGGTCACTTTCACCAGGTTTGATGCCTTGTCGCAGGAATTTTCCACCACGGAAACCGCGACTGGAACCTCTGTCTGATTATTCACCGAAGGTACTTTGCATTCAATGGAAAAGGGAAGGACCTTGTTCCCGGTTCCCCAAGCCTTGTTCCAAAGGAATCTGTACTGGGATACAATAGCTATGACGGGTTTCGTGCTGTTTTCGAACCAGATTTGGCAGAAAGCAGGTACAGTTGGCACAACCCGATCGATCATTGACAGGATCCGAATCGTTGGAGCAGGTGAGAGTGGACGGATGTCAAAGTATGCGGAATACAAGTAGAATGTTCCATTGCTGGTCTTCACCTTTTGCCAGACCAAGTTTTCGAACGCCAATTCGAAAATGTTGGGCATTTGTGCACAATTGCCACCTTTTTGCATAGTGTGCAATTTTTTTTCCACGGATCTCCAGAACTTGACAGGGAAATTAGGAATTTCCGCCTCCAGTCTGATGAGCGTTTCTTCATCAGTTAGGTTGAAGTTGGGTTCAAAGGATTGCTCAATGCTCCTTGGAATGGTTTCTAGAGTGTGGAAAGGAATACAAATGAACATAGTTTCACTTTTGCCTCATAACCATGGATTAAAATACAGTCAACTCTTCATTTGGTGCCCCCTAATTTGGTGCTACCCGCTGCACATAGTGCCACAAATTTCATCCCTGTTGTAGGGTCCCATCAAGATGTTGCCACATTGTCAACCTAATGCAGTTGGTACCTCACAATTTGACACTAATCTATTGCTGGAGGTTAGGGTTAAAATGTGAAACAGTCAAATGGCAAGAAAGTGTCAAGTGGGATGTTTTCTACATGGAATTTGATTTTTTGGTCTCTCTTCTGTTAAAATTGCACAGCAGAGGTCAAATAAGAGTTGACCTCCCAGAAAATGTTCCCATCAAATTGTGTGACAGTTGAAATGCAAGAGGTCAAATTGCAAGGTACCACCTGTATTCCAGGAGTCAACCTGGGTGCATTACAACAGCTTGTGCATGGTAGAAATCCCACTGCATGGCCAGTTTGCTACACTGCAGCAAACCAGTGGCAATGTACAGGCTTTGGGATGGGCAAGAAAGGATGAAGCTGGGAATAAGGAACATGTTGTCTTAACTGAATAAAAATATTTGGATGCACTGAAATGAATAAATGTTGTATGGTTGTATATAAGTATATATATATATGTATATGGTGTTATCCTGCAATGAGCTCAACACTTTAGTTTCAGTTTACCATATTTTGAGTGGCAGATTTGACTTGAATCCTTTTTTTGTAAGATATGAAATGAAGTTTTAGACAAAATCAGCCAGGCTGTGGCTGGGGTGCTTGACACCCTAGTGTAAGGTTGATATATTTTTGAGTATTAGATTTGATCAGTTTGGAAAGTAGTTTTGTAAGCAGTCTTTTGCGTGAGACAACACAGAAGCAACTGATTATTCAATACGGAATTAATTTGTAATTTATGCAATTTTCTTTCTATGGAAATTTTGTTCCTGAGAGCCTTATCCTTTTAAAAGGATTTCTCCACGAATTCCGAATCTTGTGGGAACCCAAGGTTGCGCTTGGTCCCATTGGATCCCCAACTTTCCCAAAGTTCTGCTGTTTTCCTGGCGCCACTCTATTCCTGCAGTTTTTAACCTCTTATTTCAATTTTCAACAGCCATGATAGAAATATATATGAAGAAATGCAAAATGCCAAAGAAATAAAACTCAAGGCTTGAAACTCTCTTGTCTTGAGCATTTTCAAAAGAAAAGTTGAACTGTTTTTAAATCTACCATCAGAAGCAAGGAAAGCATTGTCGGCTTGCCTTACATCAGATTCATGAGATCAAATCTGGGGAGAAAAAATTCTCAAGAAATATCTGAAATTTTTCCTAGTGTTTTGAAATCATCAAAATTCGCACATTTCACATCCCAATTTTTTTTCTCAATCCTCAGTGATATTCAATAATTTCCTGGAAAAGGCACTTGGCAACTACATAAAATGATATATTATTCATCTTACCCCGAAAAAATTCGCTCACTAGAATGGACATTCAATTTCATCTGACATAGAAATTGAAAATCAACATTAGAATCACATCGATTTTATGAAACTTCGTTTTGAGCAAAGTACTTTGATGTGGAATCATTTAATGGCACTTATATGTAGATGAAAACTTTCTGGTGTTTCTGAAAAATTCACAGAAAAGTTGCGCTTGAGTTTTCTCATGAATTTTCAGCACTTGAAAAGATTCTTTTTTCAGATTTGAAACATGGCTCACCTTCTCCAACAGATCCCACCGTTTTGTAGAGAAATTCGTAAGCCTTATTCGCTTGAACACCGGGTTCAAAATCCCTTCTCATTAATTGCGAAAGTATCAGTAACCAGATGAAAATCGTTAACACCCAGAAAAGTGTTTTCCTTGGTCTCAGCTTTGGAATTCTCATTTCACGTATAAATGCTTTGCAAAAAAAAAAAATCCGTCTCACTGTGAAACTTCTGTTACGACAAGTCGAAGTCAGAATGTCGGATTGTACCGCTGAAACACTGAGAGGCAGCGGGGAATTTTTTTTTATTTTTTTTTCTATGTTTTGCAGTGAAGCTATTAAAAGAGGAAGTTAAATAAAATTTTGTTTCAGTGTTTCTTCCTAACCACCCGACGTGTCAAAGGCCATTCAACTGAGACACACAGTATTGTGCTGTATCTACAGGAGTAACCGAGTAAGACACGCTTCTTTCTGCGTCTCATAGCAGCGCAGTGTATTTTTTCATCATGAAAGCTTTTGCCTCTTTCCTGTTTTTGCCAGATTTTCATAATTAAAAAAAATTTGGATTTCCCAAATTGAGAAATTTTTTTCAAATTCTCCAGGGGCCTATTTTTCCTGTGGGCCTAATGCTGCAGCATCAATAGCACCCACCTTAATCTGGCCCTGAAAGAAGTCACACCAAGGTTGGTGCACTTCTGTGCCTCTTCAGTCAAGCCACACTTGTGCACCAAATTTAGCCCTGGAATAGCAGCAAAATTTATTTGACAGGGGGTGCACACTTTTAATAGCCCATGTTCACTGGTTATGACTCTGGTGTGCACCAGTTGTGGGGCGTCACCTGAAATAGTCCTTCCCTTGGGAGCCATTACTTAACCCTGGAAAACAAAACCTCGTTTCAAAACGCGTAAAAAACAAGTGCGTAGGCCATGAATTAGGACGCGTGAAAAGTAGTGCTCAGCACTCCAGTATAAAAACGGGAATTGTAACATGTTGTGAATGGAAAACTTGTTATGGGAAAAGTTGCGCGTTTCTTTGTTACACGTTAAAAACGTGTGAGATGATGCATTTTGAAATGACGCGTGAAAGACATGTAATTTGCAAGTAAAATTAAACATTTGGCATTAATGAATGCGATTTAATGATAAGTAAGACGTATTGTATTGGTGGTGTAGCATGAAATGAAGTTGTGAGAGAGAGCTTGCATAAAAAAACTGGGTTACACGCTCTGAAACGTACCTCATACTATGTGGTAATGGGACGCTCTGAAACGTACCGCATCCCATGTGGTAATGGGACGCTCTGAAATGTACCACATCCCAAGTGGTAATGGGACGCTCTGAAACGTACCGCATTCAATGTGGTAATGGGACACTCTGAAATGTACTGCATTCCATGTGGTAATGGGATGCTCTGAAACATACTGCACTCCATGTGGTAATGGGACTCTCTGAAACGTACTGCATCCCATGTGGTAATGGGACGCTCTGAAACATACCGCATCCCATGTGGTAATGGGACGCTCTGAAACGTACCGCATCCCAAGTGGTAATGGGATGCTCTGAAATGTACTGCATCCGATGTGGTAATGGGACGCTTGGAAACGTACCGCATCCCAAGTGGTAATAAGACACTCTGAAATGTACCGCATCCCAAGTAGTAATGGGATGCTCTGAAACATACCGCATCCCAAGTGGTAATGGGATGCTCTGAAACGTACTGCATCCCATGTGGTAATTGGATGCTCTGAAAGGTACCGCATCCCAAGTGGTAAGGGGACGCTCTGAAACTTACCGCAGCCCATGTGGTAATGGGACACTCTGAAACGTACCACATCCCATCTGGTAATGGGACGCTCTGAAACGTACTGCATCCCATGTGGTAATGGGACGCTCTGAAATGTACCACATCCCATGTGGTAATGGGACGCTCTGAAACGTACTGCATCCCATGTGGTAATGGGATGCTCTGAAATGTACCACATCCCATGTGGTAATGGGACGCTCTGAAACGTACCACATCCCAAGTGGTAATGGGATGCTCTGAAATGTACCGCATCCCATGTGGTAATGGGATGCTTTGAAACATACCGCATCCCATGTGGTAATGGGACGCTCTGAAACGTACTGCATCAAAATATAATTGAAAAATGTTATCAGCGGGTAGGCTACTTGGATTTGAACTTTTCATGCATACACACACACCCACACAAATACACACACACACACACACACACACACACACACACACACACACTCACACACACACACAGTTTGAACAAGATAACATGACAGGAAAATTTGCACACCAAACCGGGACATGAACCCTGACCCCACAACCCGGAGCGCACAGTCCCAACCACTAGACCAAATACACATTGACAATCTGATGGGAGAGTGTACTTGGTATTAAACAGTATAGACATTGGATGCTGACAAGTATACCACCTTATA
>CAJPEX010005766.1:0-15038 GCA_905338405.1 Notodromas monacha | reverse complement strand
TACTCAGTATAAATTCATCGATCCTTCTTTTTTTCATCGGAAGGAAAATTCTAATTTTCTTTCCTTGTCTGAAAGCAGTGTAAAAATCTCTTTCTGACATACGGCTTGTCTCAAACTAATTTTTTGTCTCAATAAAACCATACATCATTGGTGATCTAATAATTCCACCACAAATGCATTGAAGTCAGCGGAGAGAATGTTGAACAACACTGAAGTATTCCCAAATGCTTCTGGGGCTATGCGAGTAAAAGAAAGAAAAAAAAGTGTTTGCCAAATTATTGTCAAAACTCTGTTGGAGCTGTTTCAACAAGTGTCAAGACTTATGAACCAACCCTCGTATACTTCATGTTCTGCACAATGCTCCCATACTTGTGTTTTGCAGAGCTACTGGTGCTACCACCACCACCACCACCATCAGTGGAAACAGGGGCACACGAGGAGGGAGTGGTGCAGAGTGGCCCGAACCCCTCCCTCCCGCCTGCTGCTGCTGTCCCGCGGTTCCCGGGTTCCAGGGTTATTGCTGTGAGCAACACATGCGTTGCGTCTACCTGGCCTAGCTGGGGTTTCTGCGGGTGAGCCAGCAACAGTTGGCTCCTAACTTCCGGTGCTTGCGGGCGCATCGCATTCCATGTAAAAGGCGCTTTTCTGTCCCTGCTGCTGTTATTGTCAATATGTCCACGCAATAGATATATAAGCAGCATTCTTTTTTTCTAATTTTTTGGTTGCTTCTCATCAGTGACACGGAAAGAAGAGAAATGAAATGAGAAAAAAAAACACCATGCAGTACGTTGCTGAATGGTATACTGTATATTGTATAGGGATATATGAACGAAGACCCCATTATTATTTTACATATTGATGCATTTTGCGAGTCTTCTTTCCATGATTCCCTGCCATTTGTCGAAGTAAATGAGGAATAAATGGGAATTCCTTCGCTTTATCATCGTAGTATAGCCGCATGATGAAATGAAATTGAATAGAATGAGATGTTTTGCTTTCTTTTTTTTTCTCGTTATTGGTCTTCGATTTGAAACCAGAGGTGTAGTGGAAGATATTTCGAATCATTTTTGATTCTTTTAACAAATTGTTCTTCCGAAACTCCTGAAAGAGAATTTTGACGTAAACAGATTGATATCTCTGGAACCAGAAAATGTCCAAGTTAGCTTGAAGATAAATTAAATGTTCCAGGTTATCTATATATACAAGATGTAGGCTGGAAAGAATAAAAACGGATTTTGCTTTTCTTCTTCTTTTTTTCGTAAGCCTTCGATTTGAAAAAAAAAAACGGCGTGGAAGATAGTTCAAACCTTTTTTGATACTTCCAGAATTTCTTCTAGATGAATCGTTACGGAAAATTCCTCGTGAAACTCCCGAAACTGAATTTTAAAACAATCAGGGTGACATCTCTTGAAAAACCGTATTATTTCAAAGATATAGCTTCAAAAGCAAGTAAAGTAAGTATTGGTGATGTAAAAATAATTAGATTCGGTCTTTGCTTCCTTTTTTCATAGGTTTTCTATTTAAAACAAGGCGGGAAAGAGATTCCGAGCCTCTTATAAATTTCTTTCAATTTTTTCGATACAAAAATGTCTCTGAGAAATTCCCGAAATACGGAATTTTAATTTGAACAGCATGATAGCTCCTAAACTATAACCTGTCAATAAAGATAACTTCAAAAACGCCTCGCAACATGACAAAGATATTTGATGCTGAAATATACTGATGTTGACTTCTAGAAATCTTTTCCAGAGAAATTACCATTGATTTTGTAATCAACATTTGAAGTAGAAAGTGCAGCACGTCTCTCACATGTTACCTCGCTTTCAGATAAATATAATAAATGATTCCGAATTTTATATTCTGAAGAAAATATTAAATCAGTGAATTTATTTTTTCGGAAGCACAATAAGCGCTCAATTCTTTTATCTGAAGATTCACGTAACTGACAAGTTAACTTCAAAATGAACTCTCGAGAAATTAGCATCTTCAGGAGGACAAAGATGATTACTTTTAGACTCTTAATCAACATTTTTTTTGCGGAAAGAAGTGCTGAGATAGAGTCAGGCAAAATGTGAAGTGTTTCTACCGAAAAAAGTTAACTTGGTTGCCTTGAACCTTGGGAAGATTTCAAAAGGCTGGCGAAACTCGCAGTTCAGCACTTTGCTAATAAGTGCTTGAACTCATCCTGAACTTTGCTTAAACTTTTTTACTCGTTCATCTTCTCAGAACCCCGAAAGAACAAGGCCCAGAAAGTTGGCACAAAAAAAAAGAACGCGAAAAAATCTCGAATTTAAAGTAGAAGATAAAACACATGTTATTGAGACCCTTCCCAACTTCTTTACGCCTGATTGCTTTTTAATTTTGCCAGAAAGAGACCAAAATATTTGGAAATTAAAAAACTTTAATTGCTTAATTTCCGAAATAAATAAAAAATTATAAAACGCGGAATAAATTCGCACTCCGTTCAGCAAATTACGTCGGATTTGCGAAGGATTGAAAGCATAGAGAAAATGTGCCGTTTGCGTGCTATCCGCAGAATTCCTCATGTTTTGTGCAAAAAGGCACTTTGCTAATTTCGGCTTCGCAAAACAGGAGGGCTGACGGTGTCAGGGTATCTCACACGATTATTTCCAGAGAGACATACTTTATTTTTCTCGTGCTAATAATATTTCAGGCCATGTGTTGAATGATAGCTGCGACGCTTTTCATACGAAAACGTGCGAAACTCATAATTTATTTCAAACAGGAAATGAGAATTACAGACTCTGAGGCGCAACATATTGTTCACAATTTGCACAGTAATCATTCGTCCTTCGTCAAGTATACAGCATTAAAACGGGGATATGACACTGTATGCCATTTTGTGACTCAATGAGACAGTTTTGCATTTATTACCCTTTCCTGCCATCGACAAGGTTCAAGTCGAAATGTCCGCAAAATTTAAAGTTTCGTTCATCTGAAAGCTTCTCAAATAAAGTTTAAGCCTTTGTGTGAGATAATCGCGTCTCATTTTGGCAATCGCATGTTTCCGATTGCAAAAATGTTCGATTCAAGTGGAACTCCATGACTTCCATTGTCTCAATTTCAGTTTTACGATTTTTTAGATGACCAACATATTCGAAAAAACGTGTAAATCAGTATAAATAAACTAAACTTTGAAAGTCTTGCAGTCGTGAATATATTTTCTGATTTTTGCAGTGGTTTCAATAATCCTGGATTTTAAATTTGACATCGTCTGATGTGATTTGGAGATTTTTTTCATTGTCACTTTGAAAATAAAAAAATTAAAGGCTTCTTTCAAGCGTTGTTGATGATTCCAACGCTATTTTTAGGATTCTGACTGAAAAGAAGTGGGTATGCATGAAAAAATTACCAAAAAACGAAAGATTTTCCGTATTTTTCCATTTTTGAATTCCTGGCATTTTAAAATGATCATCAAAAATGTTCTTCGAGTCCTGAAAGGCTTTGATGATCAATTTCAATTTACTTTAAACAACTCTCACTCAAACGTGAAACGCTTAGATTTAATAAACTTCGTGAAAGAAATTGTGGTTCAAGCAAAAAAATATGAAAGGCAACAACTTTTTCATTTGTTACCTGTTCTGTCTGGACTAACGACCCCAACAAAGCCAGAAGATTAATGAGACGGAATTATACTGCCCTCACAGACACAGTAAAAAAAAGTCAGCTGGGAAACTTTGCAAAAAATCCGCCGCGAGGAAATGTGCAAAAAACGTGCGGCGGATTTTCACCGAAGGACGTCGATAGTGGTTCGAAATTGCGCTAGTTTTCGGGCAAAAGCGAGAGAATAATGTAAGAGGGAAGTTTCTGGCGCAGAAATTAGTGCCAATTCGCCAAGGGTGATGAGTGAGTGAGTGCAACTGCAGTGATTCGTCTGACAAAGGTTTATTGTACCCAAGTTTGTGAAATCCATAAACAAAACTTTTCTGGAGATCGGGATTGGCAAGTTTTTTGCACTTCGGCAGAAACTATTGGAACAATCGGAAAGTACAGCATTCTTTTATATATGACAATTTTGATCATTGATAAAAAAGAAAACTCTTGCAAATAGTTCTTGTATATTTTTTATTTCTCCTCTGTAAATATGTTTGAAGTTTTCTCATCGAGTTCTTGTCAGTTTAATATTCTATAAAACCACGAAAACCAGTTAAGTAATATCACTTCGATTTCAATCAAATACTTTAAGAAACACTGGTTGTCAGAAGATTTGAAATATAACATTTGCAAATTGTCTTTTCAAAATAATCGAAGATTTGATTGAGGATAAATTATATTCAGTGTCTCTCTTTCTTAAGCTAAAGATTCAACCTATAAATTTCAAATTTTCCCAATTCTAAGCTTATGAAATTTTAAAAGTCTGAAATTTTGATTTATTTTGACACAAATCCAGCGATGTGTAAAATAGAAATTTTGATTTCCTCATGTGAGGCGACCGCGACTATTGTTACATCTATTAATAATCATCGATTTTAAAATTGCCTGCAAACTCCGGAGGCATTTATTTGCAAATTGGAATATTTAACAGAGAAATGTGAGCGTTTCTAAGCAGAATCTTGAAGTTTTCATGTATACATGGCTGTTTTTAGACGTAAATTGTCATGCGTACATTTGACCTTTTCTTCTCAGGTGTCCAGAGGTGTAAACATCTTCGCTGATGCGCAAGAAATGAAATGTCAGAGGTTCTTCGTGTTCATGTATACATGGCTGTTTTTAGACGTAAATTGTCATGCGTACATTTGACCTTTTCTTCTCAGGTGTCCAGAGGTGTAAACATCTTCGCTGATGCGCAAGAAATGAAATGTCAGAGGTTCTTCGTGCTCCTTTCGAGTGACAATCAAACTATTTCTGGGCAGAAAAATAGCTATACTTCAGCTCTCCACAATATCTCCTGCCTTTCAGCTAGTGAATATTTTCATACTGGAAATATCAAAAACTTTTCTGCCATTCATTTCTAATCGCGCTCCTCATTGTCATTATATTGGGGATAAAATTGTTGTCCGTATCAAAGGGAATCATTTTGGTGAACCTCAATCAGGAATGGTATAGAAATTTTTGCATTCAAAATCAAGTATTTCAAGAACCGAATTTTTAAAAGCGTCGGTC
This sequence comes from Notodromas monacha, assembly GCA_905338405.1. Lineage (NCBI taxonomy): Eukaryota > Metazoa > Arthropoda > Ostracoda > Podocopida > Cyprididae > Notodromas > Notodromas monacha. The sequence continues at coordinate 9,914 of CAJPEX010005766.1, read as the reverse complement.
AAATTCCACTTCTTCACATTACAACATATGAGGAGATTCACTAGTGTAATGACATCAAAGCCTGCTCCAAAATAGTAGTTTATGGGAAGTTTTGAATGAATTTTTCCTGAATATATATTTGTTGCACAATTTGGAAGAAATACTGGCAACTGATTTTTCGTAGTGCCAATAAGAGAAATTATTATCTGCAAGTGCGTGTCGCCTCCATATTGATTCAAAAATTGTCATGAACGTTATCCTACGAAGGAAAGTTTTCGGTTTGAATAAATATTGTCACGTTTTATTTGATGCTCTTTGTTCAATCATGGTTCGTAGTTTGAGAACTATAAGGAACTTTTTCATTTACATATCAGCCAATTTTTCTAGATCTTTCGGAAAAATACACCACAGTATTTTTTCTCGCTGGAGAGAAATGGAATACTGCATTATTTCATATTCACTCGCAGATGCTATTTTCCTCTTCCAAGTACGGAAGAATAATGGACCAATTTTTAAAATTGACGTACTTAATTCCACAAGCTCCTATAATGATAGTCTATAGTTCAAAAACTAAAAATTGAAGCGTCCATTTTCCCATTTAAAGTGGAGTCATGGATCTTACCTGAACACGTAATATTATGAAAATACAATTCAGATTCTTATTCACCAGTAATAATATCCACCATAATATCCATCAGTCCCAATTTTGAGAGGAAATATGATTACCATCATCAAATCGTGCAAAATTTCAGGTTGGCTCTAAGTATCGGGAAAATATTCTCGAGTGACTCTAGAGTCAATATAATTGCAGACTTGTNATATATTTTCTGATTTTTGCAGTGGTTTCAATAATCCTGGATTTTAAATTTGACATCGTCTGATGTGATTTGGAGATTTTTTTCATTGTCACTTTGAAAATAAAAAAATTAAAGGCTTCTTTCAAGCGTTGTTGATGATTCCAACGTTATTTTCAGGATTCTGACTAAAAAGAATGGGATACACATGAAAAACTTACCAAAAAAACGAAGGATTTTCCGTAGTTTTCCATTTTTGAATTCCTGGCATTTTAAAATGATAATCACAAATGTTCTTCAAGTCCTGAAAGGCTTTGATGATCAATTTCAATTTACTTTAAACAACTCTGTGTCACTCAAACGTGAAACGCTTAGATTTAATAAACTTCGTGAAAGAAATTGTGGTTCAAGCAAAAAAATATGAAAAGCAACAACTTTTTCATTTGTTACCTGTTCTGTCTGGACTAACGACCCCAACAAAGCCAGAAGATTAATGAGACGGAATTATACTGCCCTCACAGACACAGTAAAAAAAAAAGTCAGCTGGGAAACTTTGCAAAAAATCCGCCGCGAGGAAATGTGCAAAAAACGTGCGGCGGATTTTCACCGAAAGACGTCGATAGTGGTTCGAAATTGCGCTAGTTTTCGGGCAAAAGCGAGAGAATAATGTAAGAGGGAAGTTTCTGGCGCAGAAATTAGTGCCAATTCGCCAAGGGTGATGAGTGAGTGAGTGCAACTACAGTGATTCGTCTGACAAAGGTTTATTGTACCCAAGTTTGTGAAATCCATAAACAAAACTTTTCTAGAGATCGGAATTGGCAAGTTTTTTGCACTTCGGCACAAAGTATTGGAGCGATCGGAAAATACAGCATTTAACATATTCGACAATCTTGATAATTGATTTAGAATAACGAAAAATCTTTCAAATCGCTCTTCTATATATTTTTTATTTCTCCTCTGTAAATATTTTTGAAGTTTTCTCATCGAGTTCTTGTCAGTTTAATATTCTAGAAACCACAAAAACCAAGTCGAGTGATATAACTTTGTTTTCAATCAATTACTGTATTAGAAAAATTGGTTGTCAGAAGATTTGAACTATAAAATTTGTAAATTGGCTTTTCAAAGTAATCGAAGATTCAATTGAAAATAAATTATATTCAGTGTCCCTCTTTCTGAAGCTAAAGATTCAACCTACATTTCAAGTTTTCCCAATTCTAAGCTTATGCAATTTTAAAAGTCTGAAATTTTGATTTATTTTGACACAAATCCAGCAATGTGTAAAATAGAAATTTTGATTTCCTCATGTGAGGCGACCGCGACTATTGTTACATCTATTAATAATCATCGATTTTAAAATTGCCTGCAAACTCCGGAGGCATTTATTTGCAAATTGGAATATTTTCATGTATACATGGCTGTTTTTAGACGTAAATTGTCATGCGTACATTTGACCTTTTCTTCTCAGGTGTCCAGAGGTGTAAACATCTTCGCTGATGCGCAAGAAATGAAATGTCAGAGGTTCTTCGTGTTCCTTTCGAGTGACAATCAAACTATTTCTGTGCAGAAAAATAGCTATACTTCAGCTCTCCACAATATCTCCTGTCTTTCAGCTAGTGAATATTTTCATACTGGAAATATCGAAAACTTTTCTGCCAATCATTTCTAATCGCGCTCCTCATTGTCGTTATATTGGGGATAAAATTGTTGTCCGTATCAAAGGGAATCATTTTGGTGAACCTCAATCAGGAATGGTATAGAAATTAGTGCATTCAAAATCAAGTATTTCAAGAACCGAATTTTTAAAAGCGTCGCTCAAATTCCACTTCTTCACATTTTGAGTTTACAACATATGAGGAGATTCACAAGTGTAATGACATCAAAGCCTGCTCCAAAATAGTAGTTTATGGTAAGTTTTGAATGAATTTTTCCTGAATATATATTTATTGCACAATTTGGAAGAAATACTAGAAACTGATCTTTCGTAATGCCAATAAGAGAAATTATTATCTGCAAGTGCGTGTTGCCTCCATATTGATTCAAAAATTGTCATGAACGTCATCATACGAAGGAAAATTTTCAGTTTGAATAAATATTTTCACGTTTTATTTGATGCTCTTTGTTCAATCATGGTACGTAGTTTGACAACTAAGGGACTTTTTTCATTTAAATATTAGCCAATTTTTGTAGATCTTTCGGAAAAATACAGTATTTTGTCCCGCTAGAGAGAAATGGAATAATACTGCATACTCGTAATTTCATATTAACTCGCAGATGCTATTATCCTCTTCCAAGGACGGAAGAATAATGGACCACTTATTTAAAATTGACGTACTTAATTCCACAAGCTATAGACCATCCTAATGATGGTCTATAGTTCAAAAACCAAAAATTGAAGAATCCATTTTCCCATTTAAAGTGGAGTCATGGATCTTACCTGAACACGTAATATTATGAAAATACAATTCAGATTCTTATTCACCAGTAATAATATCCACCATAATATCCATCAGTCCCAATTTTGAGAGGAAATATGATTACCATCATCAAATCGTGCAAAATTTCAGGTTGGCTCTAAGTATCGGGAAAATATTCTCGAGTGACTCTAGAGTCAATATAATTGCAGACTTGTTTTTCTGCACGCGATTTCCGTGAACAGACTTTTATTTTTCATACTAATCCTCAACAACAGACTTCCGTGAAAGAGACTCGAGTGAAACCGTGTGATTCGAGAAGCAAATTGTCTCCTATAGAAACTCGAAAAGCAGGCGGAGCTTTTTTTGAAAGCATGGAATTTCCTTTCCCTTGCAAAAAAAAATCAGCACTCAGGATCTCGTCAAGAGTCTCCGATGTCGACAGTCAGGTTATTCGCTATTGTTGTCCGTACAACGAGGGTTTGACCCGGAAAAAAGGAAAACACTTGTATACCGACTGCAAAAAAAAATGTTTTCCGCGGAACTTGTTTGCATATACGTGCTGATCGATCGTGCGGGTGCGCAAAAAAATAAATGAACACGATTAAGCAAAAAGAATAATAGTTGCGTGTACAACCGCTGCTGCTGCTGGTTCCCGTGTTGAATGTGTATAACGCTTGAAAAGAGCGCAAATTTGCCTTCCTGCAAATTTGCCTCAGCTTTCCCTTTGTAAGTTTGCATGCTTATTTAAGCATATTCGAAACAGCCGTTTAAGAAGTTACACCGATGCGTCATATATTGACTTGCTATTCTGTGCAAATATGAGAGGGAGTCGTACGACATGAAATACTTTACCGGATTCTGTGCCAAAAAAAGAATTTAGCATTATTTTTTCCCTGATTTTTTTATACTTTAATAGTACTTACATTTGTGGCGTCTACTTTTTTTTTATCTTATAATAATGACATCGAGTATCGGATTCTGTGCCCAAAGGATTTCCCGGTATTTTTTGTTTCAGAATTTTTTAATATGCTGTAAGATTACTCAAATTTAAAATTCGTTTTTCTTCTTATTTGCGATTTTTAGTAGCAGGGATTCGAGGTACGCATATCATCAGTCATCTGATAATTTCCTTTTGCAACCATTCGAATAAATGCCATATTATGCATACATTTGGAATCCGGATTTTTTTCTCACATTAAAAAATATTTAATTATCCGTATTTCCTCAAATGTAAAACTCATCGGTCATTTTTAATCGCAATACTTTTTTTTTAGCAGGGAAAAAGTTGCGCAGATTGAGAATTCGGTATATTTCCTCTCATGCAGATCAAGAAAATGTACTGTGATAGTATCTTCTCAAATTTGAGACTATTTGCTCATTAGCGATCGCATTATTTAAAGCAGGAATTCGCGATTGGCACATTATCAATCATCATGTATTTTTCTCGTGTAAGCATTCGAATGAATACCATAGTTCGTAGATTTCATGCGTCCACAATCAGATATAACTCATCAAAGCTAAAGGAATGCAGTATTTCGTCATTCGATGTAACTGGGTTTCCATTAGGTTCTAATTATTTTCAAAGTTCTGCCAAAAAAAAAGTGTTGGCTTTGGCTATAAATTCAAATAAAAATTTTATTTGGGAATAAGCAGCACCTGTGCATGATGTTCACCAGCAAGTGCAAAAGTCCCAACAATAGCGAGCATCCCGGGGTCGCATATATATATATAAATACACCTGATGAGACCCCTATACCGAAACGGGGGGGACCATGGACCATGGGCACAAAAGGCGCCTCATCCTTAGTTTCGCGCGCAAATGAAGGCCTCGCCATTATGTGCTGCGTGAGCAAGTGCAATATGGGCCTCCAGGAAAGTGTTATTAGCTGGCCACATGAGTGAAACCGAGACTCATGAGAGAGAGAGAGAGAGAGAGAGAGAAGTCGGGCCACTCGACGCGGCGTCGAAATGACCGGAACAGGTCGACCGGAAGCCAGGTCAAGCATCACACGCGGGGGTTGACAAAGTGTATCTGTCCCCTCAGCATGAGGATCCTTGTCTGTATATTATTTTAAATTATATATATATGAGAAGAGAAACGTTTTGTAAATATCCAGAGGATATTGCTTTTACTACGAAAATGGGAATACATTTAGTGAACTGTCCCATTGTTACCCCGTTGCTGGGTGCTCATTTCCAAAGTGGCATTCAAATTAATTTAAATGACCTTTCAAAATTGCTTAAATTTGTCCCAGTCGAAACTGCAATTCCAGAAGTAATTATACCTCAAATTTGGCGTATCTGCTGGCGATTACATTTCATTTTGCTCAATTTATCATCATTTGAATTATAAACCTTCGCAATTCTGACCATGAAATATTTTATCCTTCTTACAGTGGGGAGAAAAACGATGGACAAAATAATAAAAAAGTGGGTATTTTATGCAAGCAAGTAAATCTGCTAATTTTCAGCTTGAATTCCGCTTCATTAATATTTTAATGCAGGTTATAAAGCACTAAAGTAATTCATAATTCACGTCGCCAAATTGAATTAATGTGAATTCTCTTTTGAAAGAAAGGTTCTCATGAAGGGTGAGAAGGTCAGCAGACTGACGAGGGTCTCTTTGATGTCATCAGGCCGAAAATCATCAATATATATTTTTTCAATATGTCAAAAAATGAATGTTTTGAGTGTAATTTCGAAGGGCTCGCATAGATCACCTACACTCAGGACTCGTGTTGCCATGCAACGCGTTTTTCCAACAACAAGGTCAACCTTTAAAAGCAGGAAAGATATGGTTTCATATGAACTCGACTCACGCTATTGATGTTATTGAAATAACCTGTCAGTCAAGCGAAAATTCCATCAAGCGCGTCATTTTTTGTTGTTGTGTGTTTAGCTTTCGAAAATGTCAGAGTGTACTTCATTATTCGAGAAAATGATCTTTCTAAGGGCTCACGACGAAGGAAAATTTGTTCAAGTTATATATTCAGTACCAGGCGTTTTTTTTTGGCAAGCTTCGCTTCGCATGTCATTTGCAAAATTATGTTGATTTACGTGCTCCTTTAAAAATACCTCAAATTTCTTTTCAGCTCAACGTAGGTTTTTTCTCAGTTTTTGATTCAAATATTTCAAATTTTACACTGTATTATTTTGAGCTTTTGCGTCATTTTGAAGATGAAGTAATTCAACAGTTGGGCTAAAATGCACACAATTTCATACAGACGTTTGTCAAACATCACGAAGCAAGCAAATAAATTCCTCTTCTACCTGTTTATGAGTGATGATTTCATTTTTAAATCAGCAACAATCAATGAAAACGCACATAGCCCTCGTTTACTTTTTTTTAGTTTTTTAAAGCCATTTGTACGTTTGAAATTCAAAATTTGGCAATAAAACCTCTTGACATTTTCCAATTTTTTTTTTCAGAAGGAAATCACAGTGGCAGAAATGAGCAGAGTGGCGAAAGAGTTTTGAGGCATCAATATAAGGACTCTGATAAAAATTTGAATAAATTCAGAACCATGGCGAATTTCTTCTCGAACATCAACCAGTACGTGGCAAGCAGCGTTGCCAACCTGAACCTGAATTCGCTGAGTCCTCGACGCCTGTTTGCGAGCCGCGAAAATAATGGCGGAGGCAGCTCAACGGACTCGAATGGCGACCCCCGCCAAAACCCGCCAATGTTCCCATTTGGCACTCATCACGGTCGAGCCGGAAGCAGTGGAAATGTGCACGCCGCCAATAAGCAAACCTCGGGAGCCGGAAGTGGCGGTGAACCCAAACTGCCGCCTTACATCGCTGGTAAAATTTGCAAGGGGCTTTCGCTTTTTCTTTGAACTGCGAATTTATAAAAATTTATGTTACCTGTCTGCAATTATTTGTTGTTTTTTAAATCTCTCTTGCTTAATTTTTTATACTCATTTTTTCAGAAAAATCTTGTGGCAATAAATACCACTGCAATAAATTTGTCAGCACAACAACCGTTTTCTCAAGTCCAGAGCAGAAATCCCATGGAACGAGTAAAGTTTAAAGCAATCTCATCAAAAATAACTTTCCAATGTCTGTTTAAAGAACTTTTTTAGAAATAGGTTCTGAAGGTAGAAATTTCCTGACCACTGCAGGCACAATCTGAAATTTCGTATCCCAAACAGCTATTGCCAAAGCTGAATTTTCGTGACCTCCAGCAGTCAAACCAGAATCCAGAAGCCCGCAAAAAATCCCAGCACCTACTACCACGCAATGCAAAAAAAATAAAAACTCACTGCCACCAACGGGTTAAAGCTACATTTTTTCAGAAGATCATTCAGCTCTTTAAACAATAATAAAAAATCTTAGCATTCCAGAAACTGAAGCATATAATTATTTATAGGCTGGTCTGCTAATGTGAAAGTATTCTTTAGTGAATGATGTTAACAAATACAACAGTCTGGCAAATTTTTCTGAAGCCTCCAAAAAAGTCTGTTGAAATGAGATTGCATTGTTTATTACGGTGCTCAAGCGTTCCAGAGACCGACGCGGTCCCACAGCCTGGTGCCGACAGATGTCGCTCCCGCGCATCCGCGAGTGGCGGCCCAGCAGCGTGCAGCTGCTGCTGCCGCCGCCGCCGCAGCCGCCGCCGCGGCATCGAAACGCACATCCGGTAGTGACATGAGAACTTCCGGCAAGAGTCTGTCCGAGGACCTGGAGCTCGTGGGCCAGCATCAGCGAGGTGCAGCAGACAACAACAATGGCCACAATAAGAATCACCATCATCAGCACGTCGCCCTCAGTGGCACCTTGTCCGCCCCGCCGCCTTCGTTTGCGGGGCGCAAGTTCGTGGTGCAGTTCCACGACGGCGCCCGACGAGTGTCGCAGGCCGAGTTCCACCAGGGAAACGACTTGTGAGTGATGGAAATCCCAATACTGTACAGTAACTGATTGATTTTTTAAATCTTATTTCCTAAAAAATATAATGATGTGTCACGTAGATTAAAAAGGCCTTTCTTTGAAAATAAAAAAAAATAGAACCACAAACTTAACCTCACGTAATATATCGCGCCAGAGTTTAAATTATCAGTGTTGCCAATCTTTGGCAACAAGAAAAGCCTCATCGCTGATAAATTACGATATGAATTTTGCATAAAATTTCTTTCGAGTGTGGACGAATTTTACAATATTTACTTGAATTTTTCGCAAGTCATCAACTTGAACTTTTCAAACGATAAAATCAATCAAATGTCCAGCCTGCATGGTTTGTGCTTCGGGGTGTTAAATTCATGAAAGTGTTTTCTGTTCTATGAATATAAAGCCCTCAATTTTCGAATCACCTGTCATTTGTTTATTTTCTCTGTGGGTAGTTATTCAATGTTAAACCGCCCCGGGGCAAATACGGTATTTTCTTTTGAGAAAGTAGGAAGTTTGCAAAGTTTCGTAAATAACGTATATCCCAAGCAAATTTCCGAACCCTTTCTGCATGCAGCAGAAGCATGTGTACATCCGTATACAATGTATAGCGTTGTTCCGGAAGTTTAGAACGGTTTAAACCCCCAGGGTCTTTTCCTAAACCCCAGGTTACCGGATGTTGATGGAAACTTTTTCGAGCAATTTGCTGAATTGGCGCGGTTCCGAGGAGAAAGATACAGTGCCTATCAGATGCCATTTCCTCGCACTTACCTCACGGAACAAGGAGCCGGAATACGACCCAGGGAAAGTACCATTTCCGCAAAAGAGGTTCGTTTCTCTTACCGCACTTTAAAATTTCAAAAAGAGGTCGAAGTGTTTTTTTTTTTTTTTGAAAATTGGAACAAAAACCGCTGATTTGTACGTGTTGTGATGTTTTCCCACAGCAAAGAAGAAAATTGAATTATTTATTTTCACTGCTGGATGATACGACCTTCATCTGAATCTCACGACTCTCACGAAGGGCTACCTAAAGTATATGTAAAATTCAAGATTTTCTCATGGAATGATTCCTCACCTTCACATCATCTATGAATATTCAAATTTTTGTCTTGAATTTCGTGTTTTGACCATATACATATTATTATTTTGAAACAGTATGGTGCTATCTATTCCCGACTCGGGGAAAAGATGGAGACTTTTTTCAAGAGAAAAAAGTTTGATAAAAGAAAAAGATTTTTTCGGAAAAGTGAAAAAAGAGCTGTTAAATTATTCCTGAGTGTTATGTTATTCTCCCACGAAGAGAGCTGTATTTTTCATTTTCCGTGGATTCAACTTTCATCGTCTAAACTTTCATCTTTTGAGTTTCATGAAGATTTAAAGACTGAAAATAAATTGGGGAAATTTCCACCAGAGGATTTATTTCAATTAAAGCATTAATCTTAAAATGTATCGCTTGAATTTCAAGCTTAGAAAATGAACCCACGCATTGAAGGTATATAAATTCTTCAAGTGGTTTTCATTTTTTTTTGTTGATTTCCAGTCTTTATTGTTGGGCATGTACGCCGGGTACAATAGAATACTTGAATTTTACGAATTAAAATAATATTACCCCCTCCTCAAAATCGCAGTGCTAGGCACATCCTGGTACCGGATGCGCCAAGCACTGTAGCATCTTCGACGATAACTTTTCCTGCCATCATTGAAGGAAGTAAAACATTGTGAAGGTTAATTAAGTTAATTATTATGAATGCTATATAAAGAGCTTCGATTATCAGTAAGACAAGTTCAGTTCAAGTTTACGTGTGCGTTATTCAAGTTATTCCTTGTTACAAGCCCGAGCTCG
>CAJPEX010005765.1:0-15043 GCA_905338405.1 Notodromas monacha | reverse complement strand
CGCCGCCCAAAATCAGTTTCTGCTTTCTTTGGGTTTCTGCTGAAACTGATTTTGGGAGGCGGTTAGGTGAAGTTAGGTTTGGTCAGGTTATGTCAATTGAAAGATATTTGTAACTAACATAAACTGACCTAACCTAACTTTACCTAACCGCCTCCCAAAATCAATTTCAGCAGAATGTGGAAAAATAAAATTCACAGTTTCTGGTATAGGTTGTTGTGATTATGAACTCATCCTGAAGATTTGTCTGGATGGTAGTGTGGTCTAGGAGTGAGGTACTGAGATAACAGGAAAGTACCGGGAAATTTTCTGCAGCATAATAAATTAATAAAACGTGACAATGAAGTCTGTTATCTTTATCCAAAATGTTGTAAAGATACTTGCAGAGTTTAAATTATTTGATGGAAAAGATGGAAGTTGGCTTTTCTCCCAAATAACACTTCAAACTATAATTTTGCATGCTAAAATAATTTATTTTAATTTTTGCATCATGAGAAATCTTTCTTCAATAAGTGCACCTTTTTAGTTTTTTGAAGACATTTCCCCATATTATAGCTGCTTCATTGGTGTTAAATTAAAATTTTGCATGCTAAAATAATTTATTTTAATTTTTGCATCATGAGAAATCTTTCTTCAATAAGTGCACCTTTTTAGTTTTTTGAAGACATTTCCCCATATTTATCGACGAAGTAACCACAATTTAATTTTTGTTGGTCTTTGAAAAATATCCTAAAGACGACACTGAACCTTTTGTCAAACAATAAGACGTTTTAAACAACGTTGTCATAAACAACTTTGTTCTAAAGTTTTTATAGTAGTTACTTTACCACAATGTACATTCAACACTTTGGCATGCAGTAAGTACTGCACAAAGTCAGGCTCTTTCTCTCACAACATGCCTCTTATTAGAATGCCCAACATTGTGTCACAAACTGACATAATTCAGTTGCACCTGTGTCTGTTATGTGTGTACTGTACAGGTATGTACAATATCATGCATTGGTGCACTAGCATATTTGTACAAGTGGTACCCTTGAAATTTGACCTCAGCAAATTTGTCTGTCCTGCAATATTGGACAGTTGCATTTTCAGGGACGTTGACTTGCAATTTGACCCTTGTCCCACAATTTTACAGGGAGGTTGACTTGCAAATTTGACCTATTTGCAATTTGACCCACCCTAGTTTGGCAATGGATTAAGGTTGAATTGTGAGGTATTCCACCTATACTGTATTATGTTGAATGAAATATCATGCAATTTTTCTCTGGAGTTATTTTCTTCTCGCCATACAAAACTAAAAAAAAAAAAATTCAAAAGCGAAATTTTTCCCTGGAGATTTCTTCTCGCCATAAAAAAAATGTAAAAGCAGGCAAAATGTCCCTTTAAAGTCGTTCCTTCAGTATAAGAGAAAAATACTTTGTGACAACAGGTTTTTATATTAGACAATGAACTATACTACGTACGAGGTGTGCGTTATTGGATTGGATTTGTCTGCCCACTGATTTTCTTCCTTTCATTTGTATAAATCTGGACATCACATTTTCAACAGAGTCCATCCCAGAATGAAATTTGAATTCTACTTTACGATTTTTTAGTTCTTTCTGATTGAATTCGATAACTTCTCTGATTGCAAACTTGCTATCCTCTCATGCACTCATTTTATTGGATGTTATTCATACAAATTTTTCTCCAAGTCGAGTCCATTTTGATTAATATTCCGAAAACTGGAAATTTCACAAAACATTTTGTAAAACATGTACCTTTGTATACAGTATATAGGTCTCCACATTCCAAAACTACAATCTGTTCAAGGGGTTCTTTCGGTATGGGAAGATTGAATAAAAAAATTTATCGAGGTTCTACGAAGAAGAAGCACATTTATTTCCAGACGAACAACCAACACTTGTACCAAACCCAAATAATTAGTTTATTTTGGCAAGTTTTTTAAATACTGTGTTTTGCTGCTGTGGGACAGTATCATTGTCTCAACAGAAATACGTATCTCTGAATTGTTTTCCTCGTTGAAAAATATGAGACCTACACTTTTTTCAAGCTGTTATTGACTATACTGTACATTATTTATTGACAATAAATGTTGCTTTGTTCAGGGGATGTGATAATCACGTGAGCAAATTCGCAACAAATATTGCCCCAGACTCAAAGTAATTACACTCATTATCGTCGAAATTATAAGGCTTCAAACGTTTAAAAGTATGACTTGCTGGAATTCAAACCCTTTGACTCACCAATTTCGTCATGTTATTGACAATTTTCGTTACGCGAGTCTCTTTTTCCTCACTTTAAAAATTTTGTAAATGCGGATTTTTTTTGTTTTGTCACGAGAGTCATATTCACCAAATTTGCAACAAACATTGCCCCAAAGTAAGTACACTCATTATCGTCGAAAGTTTAAAGTTTCAAACGTTTAAAAGTATGACTTGTTGGAATTCAAACCCTTTGACTCACCAATTTCGTCATGTTCTTGACAATTTTCGTTCCGCGAGTCTCTTTTTCCTCACTTTAAAAATTTTGTAAATGCGGATTTGTTTTCTTTTGTCACAAGAGCCTTTTTTTCGGAGACCCACTGTATACTGTACCTATACATCTAAGGATCTAACCGATACTCAAGTGATCATTTGCTGCACCACCACTTCATATACAAGGTAGAAACGAACGAAACATTCTCAACACGACCGTAATCTAAGACCTGGATCCAAAACCCACTTCCTTGGCACAAAGAACCCCCGAGAAAACCCCATAAATAATAACTTGTCGCAAAAAAAAAAGCTTTCTGAAATATTGGCGCAATATTTTTTTGTTGCATGCGACGCACGAACCTTGCGTGGGTACGAGAAGCGAAAAAAATGGCTGCTTTGGCCCAGATGCAATTCCTCTGGCATGGCTTTATTTTTCCTTTTCTCTGCGGGAATTTTATCCCTAGTCCAGGTCATATCCTGCTTGGGAATATTAGGGCAAGGAGGGAAGTGGAAGGTGGGAAAATTGGGAAAATAAAACACACACCTCAGGACTGACGGTATTCGACCCAATCAAGAATTTTGCGTTTTCTATATACACATTCAATACTCCGGAAGGTCGACTGAGAAAGAAAGAAAAAATAATGATGATAAATTTATGCCGAGCTCATCTCGTTTCCGGAGAAAATGTATTCCTGGAATATTTATCGGGAAGAAAGTCGCGAGCCAGCACATTATCATTTTTTTTTTTTTTTAGCCTCCGGAAGAAATATTAATTCATTTTCGAACCGACCGATTCAATTTTTTCGCACTTCAGACAGCGAATGATTTTTTTTCTTCTTCATAAGCGTTCATCTGAAAGAGAAAAATGTTGCTTCTGATTTGAAAAAAATGGTTGAAGATTGAAAGTACAGTATATGGAGATCATCGCGTTTCCAGTTTTTTAATAATTTAAATTCAAATTGTTATCCTTGTGCAAAAGAAAGAATGTCCGCCGCTTGCAATAAAAATTGTCGATAAAATGCATATGCTGAAATATTCACATTATTTACGTTTCAAAAAGGTTTGAAATTTCAATAAATCAACAAGGAAAGCTCAACAAACGAGAAAAATTCAATTCGAATTAGCACCAAAATCAAACAAACACCAGAATTGGACTTTTGGTTGTTACAAGAAAAACTTTCCTAAATAAACACAGCAATAACAAAACATACACCGAAATAAATAAATAAATGATGACTCAAATTGAAATCATATATTTGGATCAACAGCAAAGAAACATTCGCATTTGAGCGTTGAAATTTTGTTCAATGAACTATCAATTATTGTTGCATTGAAAAAATCATTAGAAGAAAAGAAATGAACATCAACCGAAACTGTTATGAAAATCAAAACAAGATATTCCAGGAGACAATAAAAAAAATATGTTGGCCTCAAATCGGAAAATAAAACTGAAAAGCACCTTTTTATATTTGAGTTCATTTCCAAAGATGTGTTTCACATAATCACACCGCCATAAAAACGAATCGAAAGAAAAATCCAACTGATGCTTTTCATGCCATTAATTTTCACCGCTAATAAGGTAGAATAATTTCCTTCCTACTCAATGTTTATTTTTAAAACTCGGTAACATGTTTGTATCGAATGATAGTCAATGCTGAAAAGAAAAAGATGCAGCATTTTAATTATTGTTGCAGTCGTCTCTCATCAACGTATCTTTTACATTCAATTACATCTCCATCATTATGATAACGACATCCAATCGAAATAACTTGATGAGAATTAGGTTTTCACATCTTCCAGATTGACTGCGAAGGCGTATTTTGACGAGAAACAAAAGGTTTCATGTTGATCAGTTTTAATTTACAATTCTATTGAAATTTCCGATTTGAAAAAGCTTTTAGCGGATATAATACCCAGCGTTGAAGTGGGCTCAACACATAAATTGAAAACGTACAGTAATGCAATTATCCTGTTGGACGTAGCTGGAATAAAACAATCGTTTTGAGCTGAAGAAATTCAAAATAAAAAATTGCACTGTCAATTTTATTTTTCAAGGCGCAGCTTATTTCTATATAAATGCATGTGGACCAACCTTCAAGTTTCTTTGTTTTTTAGAAAAAATGAAAACTAGAAATATCTTTAATAATGTGTCCATGAATTTGTTCAAGTAACAAATCCAGCTGATGATGAATGAATAGAAAGAAATTCGAAATGAAAAAATTGCACAGTTAGTTTTCGTTTTCAAGGCACCAGTTTCTATGAATGCATGCTGTAGATCAACCTTCAAGTTTTCTTTGTTTTTTATAAAAAAAATTATAAACTAGAAATATCTTCAAATTATGCATTCAATTTTGCCTTTCTGATATAGTGAATTTCCAATAATGTGTCCATGAATTTTTTCAAGTAACAAATCCAGATGATGATGGATAATGAATAAAAATAATATACTTCAATTCCATGTGAAGTTAGTATTTCATCAATATAGTACATCTTTGATTATTGAAACTATAAAAGATGTAATTGAAAGTTCTGCAAACATTCCTGATTTTGATATCCGGAATCTAGTCGCAAAAATTCCTTTTAAGGTACCTTGAACCCCAAAATCCACTGAATCATATATAAATTAGTAACTAGCATTTAAAGGGTGTTCCCAAACTTTTAGTGCTCTGTCAAAAATTCAAAGTACTGTACTTGACTCCAAAACTACAAATACACGTTTAGAAATATAATTTATTTTACAAATTAGTCAAGATTGTCCATGCTTTACATAAAACACGCGATAGATACAAAAAATGCGATCATAGACATCAGAAGACGTAGAAACAAAAAATAACAATAAACCCAGGGTTATTTTTTCTTCTTCTTCTTCTATAATTCTTCGTTAATAGGGCCTTTCCTGACAAGCACTTCCCTCTTTATCCACGCACTAGATATAAACTTAGCTCAAAACCATGGACCCTATTGGGTTATTTCTGGACGAATCAGGTCAGGTGTCGTCAGCTTCGTCGGGTCATGTCCATAAAATACATGCATGAGGCACCAGCACAGCGACCCCAAAACAAGGAATGCGAACAAGACAAACCAGGCCAATTTTCTTGGCAATATTTGGAATACGTTCCTTGTTCCTATTTAGAACTGAAATTTGATTCCAACAGCAATACAAATTTTCGAGCAAAAAAACTTTTTCTTTTGCTCTTATTTTTTGGTCGGTTAAAAGCAAACACAGCCCTGACAACCGTGTAAAGGATAATCTTGAACTAAAACTAGGTGAATTTGAATCTGTAACATCTTCAAAATTGAATGGCCTACTAGAATATAGAAGAAATCATCAATCGCAACCAAAAAAAGGATTTCAATATTTGAAAAATACTGCACAGTACTGTAATATATATTTTACGATAACTTTTCGAACTTGATTTTGATCCACGCAGACTGGCCAATAATTCAAAAATGATGATGCAGAACAAATGGCGGCAAAAATAACAATAAAAATAAATCCAGGAACACTTCTTTTTAGCGTATGGAAAACATATTTTCATATACAGTAATAACAATCTTGACCCACTTCCAACTTTAATTGGAATAAGAATAGAAAACATCGTTTGAGCAAAGAGAAGAAGACAAAGCCAGCACTTTTTTAATTTAAACACTGCATTTAAACACAATGTTGTTTTATTATTTTGAAACTTGATTTCGATCTGCAAAAAGACAGGCCGAGAGCTTGGGAATTATTATGAATTATCATCACAAGTGAAAAAAAAATTTTATATACCTAGAAAAAAATTTTCGCAATGCTTGGAAATGATATCTTTTTACCATATGGAAAACCTATTTTCATATAATAACAATCTTGGCCCACTTAAAACTTTAACTAAAAGAATAGAAAACATCGTTTGAGCAAAGAAAATAAACCTTGGAAATTTGATTTCGATTCGATTTTTTGACAGGATATTATTCAAGAGAGAAAACACCTCTCCGCATATACACGTCTGTATAAATATAAGGAACAGCACATCATCATCATCCCAGCACAGCAATATGGTCCCTCGCAGTAAGGGACAACCAGCGACACCTGCCCACGGATTAATGCAACGCAGGCGGATTCCCTGCATGCCGGCGCCGCTTACGTTGCTCATCCTGGGCGCCGCCCTCGCGTTGCTGGTCGCCGACTCCGCCCTGGCTCGCGAACCCAGCTTCGTGTTCAATGGGCGCTACGGGAAACGCGACCCACTGCAGCCACATCGCATAACCATGAATGGCGCCTTCTTAGTTCTTCCTT
Source organism: Notodromas monacha (assembly GCA_905338405.1). NCBI lineage: Eukaryota > Metazoa > Arthropoda > Ostracoda > Podocopida > Cyprididae > Notodromas > Notodromas monacha. The sequence goes on along the minus strand of CAJPEX010005765.1, from coordinate 8,290 downwards.
TTTTTTCAAGAGGGGGGGGGGGGGGTGGAGACACAGTTGGCTTTCCGAAAACACGCATGAGGGGCATTTAAACGGCAGTTGTTAATTACCTTTAATTTATACGGGTATAAAATGAGATGTCAGTTGACGAGGGTTCTAACAAAAGTTCTTGGAATAGGAATTAAAATGGCATGTAATTGAGCTGAAAAAAAAATTTCTTAGGGTAAACCTATTCTTTGGCACAAGAAAAAAAAATCAGCCCTGTTTGACAATCTTTTTTTGAATGTTTTGCCAAATTTACCCTGGCAGAGTTTTTCTCTCCACTCAAAAGATGGCGCCTTCACAGTTGACAATGTGGCGGCGGTGAAGGCGGCTGTTGATGAAAATGGCGAATTCTGGTGAATTGTGCAAAACATTAAAATAATTGTCAAACAGGGCTGATTTTTCCTTGTGCCAAAGAATATGCTTTCCCTAAAGAATAAAAAATTTTCAGCTCAATTATTTGCTATTTTAATTTCTATGCCGAGAACTTTTGTTAGAACCCATCCCAGGAGAGATTCGCAAGCTGTACGTATAGTAACAAGAAAACGTGACTAAATTTAGCAATTTATGATCATGAAATTCCGAAATTTCATAATTTCGTGCGAAAAGAAGAAGGAAGAAAACAAATATGGAGGGAATTCTGGGCATCATCCCAGCATTAGCCACGTTTTTTGCGCTTGGAAAAGAAAATGTTTGCAGAGCGCAACCAGACTTACAAAAAATGAATATTTTAATGAGTTATGAAGTTACAGGAAATTTTCAAAATTCTTTCAATGCTATAATCAAACAGACAACGGAAAAAAAACTACCGGTGGACTCTTTCTCTATCTAAAAAGATCTTGTCCACAACGATTTTCTGGGTTTATAGCGATTTTTTTCCAATAGACGGAATTCTCCCTAAAACGGATTTTTTTCTGGTCCATTGAATTTTCCCCACAAAAATAATTTTATGGCCCTTTGAACTTTGTTTGTTTTAGAGTCCACCTGTGTGGTTTATTTTTTTGAGGATGCGAAAATGTTCCCTCTCATCTAATCGATTTCAAATGACAATAATCAAAAGCATATATGGGAAATGAGCCGCAAATTTTCGCCCGTTTTTCGCACAAGCCAGAAAAAATCACATTTTCCCCTCTAAATGTGTCATAGAATCCTCGTAGTTTTGTAGATGATACCAATATTTTCCCTCGATTTTGGCACTATATCTTACCTTTCATCAGACATGCATTCGATAACATGATCACAAATCATCAAAATATTCATTTTTTTGCCTGCCTCACAGCGCATGAACGACCCTGAAATTTTCTCTCAGATATTTTATCCTTCATGAAGTTGTTTTTTCAATTTTAAACGAATTTTTATAAACATTTCAATGAATCTGAGAATGTGCAATAAACGGTTCAAATTGATCACACACTTCCACAAGAGACCCCCCCGAAGTGAATTCATATTGCAAGTCTGAGAAAATAGATTGTTTACCTAGCTTTTTAATAATTTGATTATTAAATTAGACAAGCATTATTTTTGCATTTTAATATTTTCCTCGCCTTGCGTGCAACGGAAAGCTGACTTCGATCTGTCTGTTCAAATCATCGGCCCGTTTTCATCCGTGAATTTCGGCATGACTTCATTGATGGAAAGTATTTCTATATAATTCTCATGAAAATAAAAAAAAATTACGGATGCCCGACGAAAGTTGTTCAGGCCTTTTTCCTCTTAATTAATCCACGTCTTTTCACAGCAGCATGCGTGAATAAACGCGTAAATAATTATACGAAACAAAAGCAAGAGAAATAATTATCGCACGTGATCCGTATATACACAAAATTCTTCAAGCGAAGAGATTTGACTCGAGAAGTTATTTGTCTGATGGGAAAATCTAGTTTAATCTTTTTGAAATTTTTTTTTTCAAAATTGCAAAGTGGAGAAAAAATAGTTTTGCGATGCAACACATACGACTATATGTTGGACATGGCATTAATCTGATCCGGCAATTTACCATAACATAAATACTAAAATTGAAATTGTGAAAATTAGACGAACGCATCATAAAACGTTGAGATAAAACTCTCAACGTTTAAGACATTGAAATAGTGTGTTATTGTGAACTACGTAATACCACAAATTAACTTTTAGTTTGCGTCTCATTAGGCAAAACCTGAAACACAAAACCTGCTGTTTAACCCTAGTTTAAGTATACAGTAATGGTAAAAATGAAAGGATCGAGATATTGATTCGAGAAACGCTGTTATCGTGTCTCAGGGCAAGCAAGCTCCACAGTTGGTTTACACAGCTTTCAAAAAGAAATAACATTCCTATCATAATCCAATTTTTCAACACATGCAACGAATTTTTTTCAGACTTTTTCAGCATTTACAAGGTGTAGATGATGCAACAGGATGTTTGGGTCCGTTTATTTTTATATTTTTTTCTTATCTCGACACGGCAATTTAAAACAGAGAACTTCCTTAAATACATCCATTTAGTTCCGCGAAAATTTTGTTACAAGAGGAATACAGTTTTCGAGTGGGATACTTTTATTTCTATGAAAAAAGAAATTTCAGAAAAAATGGCGTCTCAAATCGTTCCCAATTAAAAAAAAATCGTTCCCTTTGAGGGTTGGAACTCTTATCAAGATTTTTGCGCGGTTTTTTATGTAAGGGTATTCCTAGTGTTTGGCGTGCGGCGCGGTTTTTTATATGATAACTAGTTTTTGCGTGGCGTTTCCCCAACATTTAGTTCCGCGAAAATTTTGTTACAAGAGGAATACAGTTTTCGAGTGGGATACTTTTATTTCTATGAAAAAAGAAATTTCAGAAAAAATGGCGTCTCAAATCGTTCCCAATTAAAAAAAAATCGTTTTCGGTTTCAAGACATAAATATAGAGGTCCGAAATGCATGCAGGTTGATTCTCTCTCCAACAAAAAGTCTCTCTATTACAAATTCGTTTCTGGTCCCTTGAATTTTGTTGTAGAGAACCACTTCGACATGGAAAGATAATTTTTCAGGTTCTCTCTACGACAAAATTCATATATAACTCAATTATATCCCTACAAATACGTTTCTGGTCACTTGAATTTTATGGGAAATGAGCCGCACGACAAAATTCATATATAACTCAATTATATCCCTACAAATACGTTTCTGGTCACTTGAATTTTATTGTAGAGACAACCTGAAACATTATCTCTCCATGTCGAAGGGGTTCTCTGCAACAATAAACAACAAAATTCAAGAGGCCGAATTTGTTATCGAATTTGTTAATTTGTTCTCTCCATAACAAATTCGTTTCTGGCTCCTTGAATTTTGTTGTAGAGAACCCTTTCGACATGGGAAGATAATTTTTCAGGTTGTCTCTACAACAAAATTCACTCTATAACAAATTCGTTTCTGGCCCCTTGAATATCTTGTTTCTCTGTGTAACGACTTTTTGTGTGGTCCGGGTTCTTTTTCCATGTCGAAGGGGTTCTCTACAACAAAATTCTCTCTATAACAAATTCGTTTCTGGCCCCTTGAATTCGTTTTTGACCCCTTCGACATGGAAAAAGAACCCGGACCACACACAAAAAAATCGTCACATAGAGAAAATCGTTCTAGAAAATTGTATATATTGTATATAGAGAGTCTACCTGAATCATAATGTATATACGGTAAACGCAGAAATATCTTTCGAACCCCGCAAAAATCTATGCACAGTAATTTAGCGTGCACTATACAGTACCTAACATACTGCGGTATGATTACTAAAGGTCAAGTCTGTGTGTAAAATTTGAAACATTGAAATAAAAACCCCGAAACGGGTTGCATGCATGAGACACGCTGAATGTTCTTCATATTCATCGATATGCATCACACGTATTGAATATTGTATATATACAGTGTATATAAATAAATATCAATGTCCTTTTGCTTCGGAACCGATTAAAAAAGAAAAGAATCCGCATACGGTATGATTACAAAAAGAAGAAGAAAATAAAAAAGGAAAATAAAAACGACAAGAATGTCTATAAATGGTGATGCTTTTATAAAATTTTTATTTCTGCATGAACTATCGTGGTATAATATATAACGACCCCAACAGCGCGTTCCACCAAGAGCAAGTTCTACTCGGGATCCCGGTTCGGACGCAGCGATCCGACCATTTCGCTGTATGTGCAACAACGCCGAGCCGGAAACCGATTCCACGCCAATCGATTCGGCAAAAGGGCGCCGCCGCCGTTGACGATGGCGGCGACGGCGGCGGCGGCGGCCGGCGACACTGGACCCCGCCTCATGGTCGCCGTGCCTTTCCTGCTACAAGACACTCAGCCGCGAATGGACCTGCCTTTGCGGCCCATCACCAGCACCAGCAGCCGTACGTTCACGTGAAATACAGTACTGTACAGTATATTCACGCGACTACAGTTGAACCTCTCCAAGTCGAATTTCTAGGAGCTACAGGAAAAAAAATTCCACTTAGGGAGGTTTTTGATTTTTTGAGGATTTGAGTAAAGGAAACAAACATTTCTGCTGTGAGGATAAGTTTAAAAAAAAATTATGGGAAATTGTAGATGAGGATATTCTGGGGCTAAACTCGCTTCTCAATGAGTTTACAGCTCGCTGAACTTGGAGGCAGGGGATCATTTTTTCAATTAGTCTTTAACTTCATTTCAAGATGTACAGTAGTTTGAAAACTTCTCCAACAGGTTCTCCTAGTGAAAATTTTTTCTCTCTTTAAAGTAACATTTTTATGGCAGTCGACTGAACATACGATGCTAGATTATATATATATATATATATATATATATATTATTATTATTTGAAGGTAACAATTTTTTGCCGCCAAAAAAATAGAAAATGTTTCAGAGAAAATGCGGATTGCATATATACAGTACGAGAAAAAGTCCAGTTTGCCTTGAAACTTTTTTCAAAAATCTAGGTTATCCCACTTATTGTAAAGATTTCTTGTTTTAATGTTTTGGAATAACAGTTTGCAGTAGTCAACTCAACATGCAATGATAGATATTCTATAATTTGAGTCTGAGATTATTTGCCACACGTTATGCATCATCATAAGTTATCCTAGGTGAAATCAATTAAAACCCTTACTCATCAAATCAGTCTGATAATGTTTCATTCATTTAATAGCATACCATTTTAAAAATTCCAACCGGCCTTTCACTCAGAAATCAGACAAAAATCCAACACATGCATCAGTACTCAATTTTCCACTCAGTGAGCCCAAAAGATCCTCCAAATCAAATATATACAGTACCTATACACTGGTGGCATTGTCTAAATCAAGCTTCTTCCAGTCAAAAACCTATGTATGTCTAATGTTTGCTTAATCCCTGTCTAAATATCCTTTGTGATATAGACCTATACTCAAAATGAAAGATTTTTTTAATCAAATCTCCATTACTCAAATTTTAAGAGGCCTTCATGCTAGAATTCTATATGTATTGGAATTTTAAAAATGTCATCCCTTCAAATAAATGGAACATTATGTTATCCTATTTCCCTTTAAATTTATTTTAAAACATAACTAAAGGTAAAATGATGGGAATGTTAAGAGTGTCTTCCTCTCAAGGTTCTTAACTCCTTGGTTGTGGAGGAGTGCTTTTGCTGATGATGCAAGACTTGTTGAAAAATAACAGACAGACTTTCCAACAACAATGTTATTTGATCAGTTTGACAAACTCAAAATACCAACAATGTGTCCGGAGGGAAGCCTAAATGGAACTCTGACTCCTTTCTGAGGATTTGGTGATCAACTGACTTTAGCAGGTTGAGGCTGGGGTTTATATATACTCCAACAACACAGGTACCAAGATTTGGGACAAGAGTTTAATGGCACATGCAGTTCAATGTACTTTCAAAACAGGATGTGGAGGAAGGTACTTGAACTGAGGTCAGCAGTTTTACTATTTAGGGTTTTGGAAGATTTATGATTTCCTGATAGTCATCTCTTGAAAAAAAGTTTCAAGTAACATATAGGCAGACAGCAGGAGATTTTATGGTTGACTCAATTTAGAATGAATGAGCTGATTTTTTAGGAAGGGAGTGCCACAAAAGATGCTGGTAAGAAAATCTCAACACAATTGGTTTTCACAGAATGTTGCACAGGAGCAAGATTCAAAATATACAAAAATGGTATTTGTAACAATTATCTGACTGATTTGATGATTTAGGGTTTTAAGTGACTTATCACCTAGGATAACTTATGATGATGCATAACTTGACCCAGCAATAAAAATGAAACAAAATAAAAGGGTACCTTGCTGCTTTTCAAAAGGAAAAGAGCTACTCATCATGCAAATTCAGCATAATTTTTCTAACATCAGTTCAACGCCCAAAAAAGCAAAAATGTCACCTTCCTGTACAGTAATTGTCTCCCCCCCCCCCCCCAGCAAAAATGCGGATTTTTCCAGCTAAAAAATTCTCAAAGCCTCACTTTTTCGTGCGTCTCTCGTCTTATGAACGTGACTTAAAGAGGTTTGAATGTGGGTCAAATGAAGTTTGCCAGTGCAAAAAAAAAAAAAAAAGTTGCTGCTGGTATATCTTCCAATCTCAGTTCTCTAATATAGAAACTGTTTATATTTCATCTGCAAACTTTGCATCATGTCACAGCTACACACACACACGGGAGAGAAACTCCCATTTATGGTAGCTTTGACATACATTCCTATACAGCAGCAAACATGCAAAAAAATAGAGAACCCAGCAGCACGCTCACAATACTGAGAACGAAACTCATCATCCTGATGAAACCAGCAAAACAAACCAAGAGAAGAACCTGCTACAATGAATAATGAAAATCCTGTGTACATTCGTCAATTACATGCAGTAGTTTCTCTCCTTTTTTTCCACAGATAAGTTGCATCTGCAAAGTACGAAAGGAGGCGTTATTCTATACGCTTTTCGCCGAAACAAATATAAATTGTCAAGGCGCTCTCATATTTGCATGATTATTTCCCGTAGCTCATCTTCTGAACTCACATAATAACCGAATTAAACCAGGTGAGAAGCAAAATGTTTTAGGAAATTCTCCAATTTTGAGATAAATCACTCGAAGTGATAATGACTCAAAATAAAGATTTCAAGATATGGAAGAAGACTTGAAAGTGAAACTGCTAATAAAGCAGACGAGAATAATATTTCCCGATTGTTGAATAACAGAACATTTTCGCGATGTCTCGAAAACCATCAGAATTCAATCATCAACAGCAGACGACAAACATTCGCATGCAGATGATGAGACAATCATGATTTCCAACCATATTTGCCTGGAATAATCATCAATTGACCCGGAATGACAAATACAAATTGACATTCCTGACATATATTCTTTCCCCCATTTTGAACCCCCTCCCCCCCCGGATAATTTTTATTTGCGCTCCTCATCGTCTCGTTCATGTGATTGTTTTGATAAAATTTTGATTTCACCTGTCAACATTATTGTCTTTGTGCTCGTTGATCCGTGCATTTCATTTCCATTATTCCTCGTTCGAACTGTTGTTCATGCGTGTGATATGATCGTGCTTTTTTAAATGTGTGTGTTCTGTGCTTCTTGTTTGCAAAACCGCGTGTGATCCTTGTCTTTCAATGTTTGCCTCATCATTCCTCGATGCATGTTCTCCATTATTCGTCCTCGTGTTGTTTGTACCAAGACTCGCAAAAATCAATGCGACGTATTTTTTCCCCACGAAATATCAACAAATAATCCATGCGGAACGAGAATAAATCCGGTGTTATATGGGGGGTAATAATTGAGAATGCGTATATTGGCCGGAAAATTGGCTTCCTGTCTGATTGTTTTCGTATTTGACTTCCATATATATCCTGGGAATGCAGAGGACATTGAATCATCGTCAATAAGCCATCAAGTCGGGCAATCGAGCATGGGGATGATCAGCACAAACAATCCCAGCAATGGAGCAATAATGCGATGCGTGTACATCAGACTTTCCAACGTCTACCGCTGTTCGAAAACCAGGTACAGCATATTTAAAATTCAATATTTTTGTTGAAAGTTATGGTATTTACTGGAGTACCACGCGCCTTTGAGTAAGATGCGCACAGGGGTTTTTCAGTTGGAAATTTTGCTAAAATTGTATACCAAGTAAGACATGCACCCCAATTTTTAGTGAATCTAAAACCACTAATTTTGAAAACAAGAACAAAAAATTTGACTTTAGGCATGAATTGAACAACAATCTGATCAATTTTCAACTTTCTCAGTACAAAAAAGTTTTCTTGTTACATTTGTTCCCAATTTCTCCATTATAATTAA
>CAJPEX010005764.1:0-15055 GCA_905338405.1 Notodromas monacha | reverse complement strand
ACGCTCGTAATATAGATCCGAGAGGGGGGAGAATTCACGCGGAAACTTCTCAATGTAACGACGATTTCATCTGTTCAGCTTCATCCCTCTTCAGTTTGAAACCATCATTTACTGGGACTATTTTTTTTCTAAATAGCTATCTTTCAATTCAATCTGCTTCTTTGAAGCCTGGTTTGTACCCTATAAAGTGGCCAAAACCAAATCCGTTGAATTCAGAACACGCTCACTCTTGGAGGTTTTCTAATTTTCAAGTTGGATACATTTTAATCAAGAGTACAATATATGGATAATATTTGTTTGGCGTCAGTCAGACTGTGATTGAAAAAGTTCGATCCAGAATTTCGAAAAATTGGGGCTAACTGCCATTTAACAGGAGAATACGGCCTATTTTTTTTGTCGTTGCGATGAGTCAAAAATGGAAGCTGATATATTGTAGTGAGCCAAAACGTATGTATTCCCTAAAAGGTGAAAAATTTGACTTCTGCGCACCCTTCGAAATCATAAAATCTGTTCTTACTTCCGGGAAATTTTGCTAAACATGGAAACATCGTCAAAATGTCCAGAACAAAACTTTTTTTACAATTTAGCCAATACCGCAGACATGAACTCAAAATATATTCCACCATCACGAATATACTCTAATTTATTTTTTCAACTGGCTAATTTTGTGTTCCTCTGTTTTATTTATCGGGAGGTTTTTTCCATCAACTCTGCACAGAATAGGAATACTGTACTCGTATGTGTGCGTGATGTACTTCATGTTGTGCCTTGCAGTCTTCTGTGCATTTAAAAGTTTTAAAAAATTTTCTTCCATTGAATTTTCAAGTACAGTAACGTACTTTTTTCCAAGTTTCTTCAAATATGAGCAGTGCTTAAAATGTTTCCCATTGAAGTCCATGGGAAAAAGTGGATCCACCGTGAAGATGTTCCAATGTATGGACACAGTCCGAGACGTAATTTATTTTATCTTATTTTTCTTTGGGGCGCTATATATCGTACTGTCATGGCTAATTTCAAGTTAGAAGCCTCTAGTTGACGAAATTCCTTACGGTTGACTCTAAATTGCCACTTTCATCACAAGGTAACTCAGTGCAAGATACATTTGTCGTCCAATTCGCACACACCCGGGAATTAGTGAAGCGTTCCATCAGTCCGCCTTGCTGGCACTGACACATGAAAACGTGGGTCCCTGGATGAATTTACCCAATGGTAACTCAGTGCAAGATACATTTGTCGTCCAATTCGCACACACCCGGGAATTAGTGAAGCGTTCCATCAGTCCGCCTTGCTGGCACTGACACATGAAAACGTGGGTCCCTGGATGAATTTACCCAAGATGGACGGGCATTCCATCGTCCTATCCTTTTATTGAGTTCGTCACGTCACAGAACAAAAGTGTGAGCCAACGCACGGACCTTACAAATGCACGAGCACGAGCCGTAAGTTCCCTTCCCTTCTTCAAACGAGCGACAACTTAACTGGTCGCTGAAGCTCGGCGGTGGAAACATGACACAGAAAAAAAAGATCGCCTCATGCAGCTGCCCCGTCGACCACTTGACAAGGTGTCGAAAAGAAATCGAAGAAGGGGAGGTTGGAAAGATGAAGAGGTGCTGAAGAAGAGAACGCAAATTGGAAAAAAAGGTCGCATTTTTACTCGGTAATTAAGTTAGAAAAGCTGTAGGTTATAGGATATCACATTCTCGTGATGAGCGCGGATTTGAAACAAAGTTTCTGGATTCAAGAAAGCAACTTTTCTTTGCATTAGCTTAACAGCAAATAATGCCGTTATTTTCAGAGCTGTCTCAGACACTGACTCAGAATTGATCTTCACACATGAGAACCCAAAAGAAAAAATATGTTGAAAAATGAGCTCTAATAGAAAATTCTTGAAGTTCTCGGGCATCTAGGTCATGATCATCCAAACAAGCGGGAATTTGAAAGAAAACCGTTACTTCATTCGGCGATCATGAATTTCCTTTGCCAATTTTTTTTAGCAAAAGGTCGAAGAAAGTGAATGTGTCAGTCGTCGCTTTCTCATTTACCAACACCAACATTGTCACGATTAATACGTACATTTAAAAAATATTCGATAGAGATTGAATGAACAGGAAAAATTGCTGAGATGTTTTGACAATCTATAAAGTCTATAACTGGCATTAAAAATCGAATGCGAGATGTACTTCCGTCTGCAAGTCTTCCAAAAATGTTCACCCTAGTGGGTAAGAAAGTGAAATAAGGTCAGGATATTCCCAAGAAAAGTTTTGTTCATGGCATGATGAGGAAGGAAAGAGTAACATATGCTTTTATTCTTAAACTCTGAAAAGTTTCAGATATTGCCGACATTTTCCCGACAGGGAGTCCAACAAAGGCGCCGTTTTTTCCCCAGAAATTTTGGCAAGAAATTGAAATAAGGCCAGGATATGATCGAAAAGTATTCAGATTAAACGGTTTGTCCGGATACTGTACCTGTACGTCATAATGAGGACGAAAAATTATTATGCAATGTACTGTATTTCTCCAAACTCTGAATAATTTTTGACGCAATTTTTCCGGCGGATACTCCATCAGACGCGTGTTTTTTAGCACTCAAGAAAGTAAGGCAAGAAATTAAAAGAAAGGTCTGGATTTGGAAGGAATATTTTTCCGGAGAAACGTTTCGTCTGCATGTTGTCATGATGAAGAAGGAAAGAATTATATGCAGTTTAATTCTCCAATTCTGAACACTTTCGGATTTACGCAATTTTTTTTTCGCCACAGTCTTCATTTATCTGACGCGCGGTTTTGCATTCCGGAAAGTTTCAAGACCAAATCGGGAGCGAAGTACCGCCCAAAGACCGACACCTGTTCTTTCTTTCTTTCTCTCGCTCGCTCTCTCTCTCCTTTTCTTAGTTGCTATTTTTCTTTATATATCTCTCTCTCAGTCTTTCAAATTACTGGCCCAGCATTCAACTTCATCGAGGGTCGTTTGCGGTCGGCGTGGCTCGGGATTAATTCCGGACATGACAAGCCCGAGATCTGTAGCCGGTGCACGATCCGTCTCACTCGCTCATTCCGGGGCGCCGCCGTGAAAAGAATATACGCTCGTAATATAGATCCGAGAGGGGGGAGAATTCACGCGGAAACTTCTCAATGTAACGACGATTTCATCTGTTCAGCTTCATCCCTCTTCAGTTTGAAACCATCATTTACTGGGACTATTTTTTTCCTAATACAGTAGCTATCTTTCAATTCAATCTGCCTATTTGAAGCCTGGTTTGTACCCTATAAAGTGGCCAAAACCAAATCCGTTGAATTCAGAACACGCTCACTCTTGGAGATTTTCTAATTTTCAAGTTTGAATAAATGGATAATATTTGTTTTGCGTCAGTCAGACTGAATGAAAAATTCAGATCCAGAATTTAAAAAAAATTTGGGATGCCATTTAACAGGAGAGTACCGCCTATTTTTATTAATATTTTTTGCGATCAGTCAAAAATGGAAGCTGATATATTATAGTGAGCCAAATTGTATGTATTCCCTAAAATGTGAAAAATTTGACTTAAGCGCACCCTTTGAAATCATAAAATCTGTTCTTACTTCCGAGAAATGTTGCTAAACATGGACACATCGTCAAAATGTCCGGAACACAACTTTTTACAATTTAGCCAATACCACAGACATGAACTCAAAAAATTCCGCCATCACAAATTTACTCAAATTTATTTGTTCAACTGGCTAATTTTGTTTTCCTCTGTTTTATTTATTGGGAGATTTTTTTCCATCAACTCTGCACAGAATAGCAATACTTTACTGTACTCGTAAGTGTGCTTGATGTACTGCATGTTGTGCCTTGCAGACTTCTGTGCATTTAAAAGTTTTAAAAAATTTCTTCCATTGAACTTTCAAGTACAGTACCGTAATTTTTTCAAAGTTTCTTCAAATATGAGCAGTGCTTAAAATGCTTCCCATTGAAGTCCATGGGAAAAAGTGGATCCACCGTGAAGATGTTCCAATGTATGGACACAGTCCGAGACGTAATTTATTTTATCTTATTTTTCTTGGGGCGCTATATATCGTACTGTCATGGCTAATTTCAAGTTAGAAGCCTCTATAGTTGACGAAATTCCTTACGGTTGACTCTAAATTACCACTTTCATCACGGGGTAACTCAGTGCAAGATACATTTGTCGTCCAATTCGCACACACCCGGGAATTAGTGAAGCGTTCCATCAGTCCGCCTTGCTGGCACTGACACATGAAAACGTGGGTCCCTGGATGAATTTACCCAANGGTCCCTGGATGAATTTACCCAAGATGGACGGGCATTCCATCGTCCTTAGGAAAATAACTCAAGCAGTGCAGTGTCTTGTTTTCACACTCGGTTGCGTGCCTGGAATGTTTACGTGCTCGTGCTCGGCATTCAAGGGAAGGGAAGAAGTTTGCTCGCTGTTGAATTGACCAGCGCGAAGCTCGGCGGTGGAAACATGACACAGAAAAAAATAAAAAAAAGATTGCCTCATGCAGCTGCCCCGTCGACCACTTGACAAGGTGTCGAAAAGAAATCGAAGAAGGGGAGGTTGGAAAGATGAAGAGGTGCTGAAGAAGAGAACGCAAATTGGAAAAAAGGTTGCGTTTTTACTCGGTAATTAAGTTAGAAAAGCTGTAGGTTATAGGATATCACATTCTCGTGATGAGCGCGGGTTTGAAACAAAGTTTCTGGATTCAAGAAAGCAACTTTTCTTTGCATTAGCTTAACAGCAAATAATGCCGTTATTTTCAGAGCTGTCTCAGACACTGACTCAGAAGAGTCAGAATTGATCTTCACACTTGAGAACACAAAATAAAAAAAAAATGTTGAAAAATGAGCTCTAATAGAAAATTCTTGAAGTTCTCAGGCATCTATAGGTCATGATGATCATCCAAACCAAGCGGGAATTTAAAAGAAAACCTTTACTTCATTCTGCGATCATGAATTTCCTTTTTCAATTTTTTTAGCAAAAAGTCGAAGAAAGTGAATGTGTCAATCGTCGCATTATCATTCACTAACACCAACATTGTCACGATTAATACATTTAAAAAATATTCGATGGAGATTGAATGAACGGAAAAAATTGCTGAGATGTTTCGACGATCTAAAAAGGTCTCTAACTGGCATTAAAACTCGAATACTTCCGTCTGTAAGTCTTCCAGAAATCTTCACCCTATAGTGGGTAAGAATGTGAAATAAAATCAGGATATTCCGAAGAAAAGTTTTGTCTATGAAATGATGAGGAAGGAAAGAGTAACATATGCTTTTATTTTCAAACTCTGAAAAGTTTCAGATATGGCCGACATTTTTCCGACAGGGACTCCAACAACGGCGTCGTATTTATTTTTTTTTGCATCCCAGAAATTTGGGCAAGAAATTAAAATAAGGCCAGGATGTGATCGTAAAGTATTCAGATTAAACGGTTTGTCTGGATACTGTACTACCTGTATGTCATAATGAGGAAAAAAAGTATTATGCAATGTATTTCTCCAACTCTGAATACTTTTTGACGCAATTTTTCCGGCGGATACTCCATCAGACGCGTGTTTTTTAGCACTCAAGAAAGTAAGGCAAGAAATTGAAAGAAAGGTCTGGATTTGGAAGGAATATTTTTCCGAAGAAACGTTTTGTCTGTATGTGTCATGAGTCATGATGAAGAAGGAAAGAATTATATGCAGTTTAATTCTCCAATTCTGAATACTTTCGGATTGAGGCAAATTTTTTTTTCCGGCACAGTCTTCATTTATCCGACGCGCGGTTTTGCATTCCGGAAAGTTTCAAGACCAAATCGGGAGCGAAGTACCGCCCAAAGACCGACACCTATTCTTTCTTTCTTTCTCTCGCTCGCTCTCTCTCTCCTTTTCTTAGTTGCTATTTTTCTTTATATATATCTCTCTCAGTCTTTCAAATTACTGGCCCAGCATTCAGGAAGTAGCTCCCAGCAAACGCCAGCCGCACCGAGCCCTAATTAAGGCCTGTACTGTTCGGGCTCTAGACATCGGCCACGTGCTAGGCAGAGTGAGCGAGTAAGGCCCCGCGGCGGCACTTTTCTTATATTAACACCGGCGCGCGGAATGCCCGCGGCGCTATAAATTCATCAGGCTCGGATTTGCCTAATGGCCTATTCACTGACGCCAATTTTTTTTTCTTCTTTCAGATCTCCTTTTACGCTTCTAAAGTCAAATTTTTAATGCTCCCCTCCTCCCGCTGCTTTCCGTCTTACAAACGACTGGCTGACTATACGGCCCCCGTTTTGATTACGCCAAGTGAGGGTGATTGCGCCGAGAAAAGGCGACTCCCACGAGATATCGCGTGGCAAACAAAATGCGCCTGCTGATGGCGGTCGTCATGCACCGTCGTCACTTATTATTATTTTTTTCCACTTTTGTTTGTTGTCTTGATCAATTTTGTTTCGGACTTGAACTTACTCTGAATGAAAGAAAGGTGCAACTTGCTCGGTAACGAATTAATTATACTTTCATCGAGAGTGGGAGATGTAAAATACAAACTTGCATAAATATCAGCATGCATGAGAAATCGAAGACCTGAGTGCATTCAGAAATTAAATCCACGGAAGATAGCGTCAATCGTGATTTTTCTTCATCTCAGTTTTGTTACATCTGACCGCTTTTTTACAGAAAGTATTGAAACCTGCAAAAGGTGTCTGATTTCCGTGAAAAAATATGGAATATATTTATATAAATATAATCATAAAAATATTTCATTTGTCATTTCGTTGCGGATTATTTTTATTCATTTGATCCTTTAATCCAACTTTTTGATACATTCTCCTCTGACTTGAACACATTTATCATATTTCTTTGTTGGAGAATTCTAGCGTTCTGCGTGCAAATGTTGTAAGAAAACAAAAAACTAATCAGTAATTAAAAAATACTCGCGATGCGTTTTTCTTTTAAAGTCGTCTGACATACGCGGTCTGATTACAATTTGATCCTCTCATTCTTTTTTTGTAACAGACGTTCCTATCACTGTATACATTTTGGCATTCACTTTTGGAGTTGGAAAGATGAAAGGCGATGCTCCCAAAACTTTGAAAAAGACCCTTGAACCGAAAGTGTCGCGTTACAACAAAAGCCGTCCACCAGAACCAAACCGATTCGAGGGTCCCGAGCGTTTTTGAATGAGACCTTAATGAGGGCAATAATTGGAAGGATGAGATTCGTCGCGTTCCGGCGATATTTTCCTCTCGCTTTTGCAACGTCGCCGGAATTTCCATTCACCTGGTGGCGACGCAAGACGAAATAGAAATAAGAAGAGAAATAGCGAAGCTCAACTGAAGAAAAAAGAGAGGAAGGGAGAAGCTCCAATAAATTTTTCTCGTCGGCTTCAAAAGGAAAGCCCGTTCCGGGTTCAACTCGTGACATTCGGGCTTTTTAACTCCGGACCCATTCTCATGATCGATTCGATTCTAATACGAGGAATTTCTGAAATTTTTGCCCTCGTTTCCGCGTCTCTGATTCCACAGAATGAACGTAATTTCGCTCCAAGCATCCGGGAAAAATTGCGTGAATCAACTGAAAAAGAAATTTCGGATTTCTCGAGAGGCCCCCGCGTACAATCTTCAATGCTCAAATACATGTCTTTTTTGAGTTGCCAAGAGAATCGTGATTCCGTTTCACCTATTTTCAAGAAGAGCAAAAACCCGCGAATTGAAACGAAGTGTGGCCAGCAAGTTAAAATTTTTTAATCTAATCGGTCATTTTTCATAAAATATAGCCAGTATCAGATAAAAAAATTAGAATACAATTTTATTCTTGAATTCAAAATACTGTAATTCATCCTTGAAATGTTGACTTTTTCAACAAAAACCGTGTGGGCTACTTCCTACTTGTTGTTTCACGATCAGAAATTTGCAATTGGCGATAATAACGTGTGCAACGCTGGAGACGGAAAAATTTCAGCAACACAAACACATTCAAAGTTTTTGTTCTCATAGTACGTGCTCCATGTACTAAGATTGAACGAATAAATAGAAAACATTTGATTCAAATATTTTAGAAATACAAAATCAATCAGTCGTCTTTTATGCGGTGGAGGCACATAAAAAATCAAAATTGAGTAAAATCTCTCCATACATACACAAAAACCACTGTCAAAACGTTCTCTCCTGCACCGAATTTTAATTAAAAGTATGATTTCCCTTCTTCGTGATTAAAATGACAGCTAACTCCAATGTTTTTTTTTTTTTACCTGAATAACAAGAGAAAGAGATTAACAGCACACATATTGCAGGTAATCGTTCTCATTGCTAATAAATGCGCCGCCGCGTCGTCATGAATAAGTGCTTGCACCGCGTGAATCAAAGGGGAAAAAACCAGCTGCGAGAGAAATCAAACTCTTTTAAAGGTTAAAATGATCTTTGGTGACAATTGATGAACGTTTCTGCTTATTCTTTCTTCTTTTCTTTTTTTCTAGCTCTCTGGCATAACGACAATGTCGAGAACATGTGGGAAACAGGATCCGGGTGCCCGACATGAAGTCGAGTGTGTGACGTCGGGTCTACTCCGGGTTCGCAAATAATCGGGATCTCCGGTGTTCCTGTTTGTATTCATCGAGGTGACCATGTGTACGAGAAGCAGAATGCTGTCAAGTCCGACAATATGCCGACTGGACAGACGGGTGGAAAAATGAGCGAAATAATGACCGTTTATATTCTTTACAGCATCACATTTTCGGTCAGCGCACATCGGGGAATGGAACACTTTTGATGACAAGCAGACGAAGCCGAATAAATATTTTTCATCGAAGACATTATTCGAAACTTTTTTTTCCCGAGCCATGTGTGTGAATGATGGACACAGTAACAGCAGTTGTTGCTATTGCAACACGTTTCGTAGACGCTCTTGCTGCAAAGCAAAACCATGTTTAAATCAACAAGCTTGCATTGGAACCCTATCAAAATTGATTGAAGTTGAAGCTGATTGTTTCCCTGGGGGCCCGACTCTTTGAACAGTTTCACAAATAAATGTTTGTCTTGTGTCAAGTTCAAAAATTGAACTAGACCATACTCCTGTGGTCTAGGTTTTCAGAAATTCTTCATTTAAATTTTGTTCTAGCAAACCAACCCTTTCCGAGTCTACGAGATAACAACGAAACTTTCAAAACATGACAAATTTTGCAGTTCATGGTTTATATAGGTTTAATTCGCGGGTTAGTGTTTTTTTAGAAATGAATCTTCCTTTTCGGAGAAGTTCCGAAAAAGAAGAACTTTCAACTGGTTTATGATGTGCCTCAAAGTTTGATTCTTCGAGAGTATCGAGTTCGAGACACACGGCTGATGATGAGAATCCGAAGACTGCTAAAGTAGAATTAGGCATATTATTGTTTTGCATTGACAATTTTTCTTGATTTTTTTGAAATTAAAATAGGTTTAATTCGTGGGTTAGTGAATTCTTATAAATGAATCTTCCTTTTCGGAGAAGTTCCGAAAAAGAAGGCGAACTTTCAACAGGTTTATTGTGTGCCACAAAGTTTGATTCTTCGAGAGTATCGAGTTCGAGACACACGGCTGATGATGAGAATCCGAAGACTGCTAAAGTACAATTATGCATTATTGTTTTGCATTGGCGATTTTTCTTTATTTTTGTGAAATTAAAATAGGTTTAATTCGTGGGTTAGTGTATTCTTAATAAAGAATCTTCCTTTTCGGAGAAGTTCCGAAAATGAAGGCGAACTTTCAACTGGTTTATGATGCACCTGAATGTTTGATTCTTCGAGACACACGGCTGATGATGAGAATCCGGAGACTGCTGAAGTACAATTATGCATTATTGTTTTGAATTTGCGAATTTACTTGATTTTTGGGATATTTAGTGAGCCTGAATGCTTCACAAATATACCTCTATTTTGTTCGCAACTATCGAAACTGACGTCGGAAGCGGGTTTGCAGCGTGTTTTCTTCAGCAGATGCAATGCTATGGATAATTATCTTTAGGGAAGAAGTTTTGTTGTGAATAAAGAGGCGGAGAAGAATGAAGAGCATGAAAAAAAAAAGTCAGCCACTGGAAATTTTTCGGTCGGTTCCCTTCAAAGTAGATGAAGTGGAGGATGAAGAAACGTTTCCCCCATTTTTTCCGGTGGCGTTCATATAAACGTTGTTGGCCGTCCTGTATATGTTCCATAACTGACAGGGTTCGATCGGCAACCCATTGCTTCAGTTTGCTTTTAACCCCTCGTCTTCCAACAAGGAGCATTTTGTGCCAGATGGCTGAACAGTTTTTCATGCTTGTGTCAAAAATGGAAGCCAAAACCCCGACAGCTCAAGTGTTAATTGAGCTGCAGAAATGCAATTTCTCTTCTGCTTATTGCTGCAGCTTTAACAGCGAATATGCATAAAATGCAACTGCTGGTTAGGGTTTTGGCATTTTCATAGCCTCGGTTTCTTTTCTCTGAAATACTCGTATATAGGTTTTAATTTTCCCATATAGCACCGCAGTCAACTTCACTCTAGGGATAAATTACCATTTTGTCTAAAATTTTAAACTTTTTCTGAAAGTGTTTTCTGTGATGAATTGATCATCCGACGCTTGAAAAAAATATAGTAGTTTGAAGGGCAAAAATTCCCACATATTCCCTCCATGTATTTTTCAGCTACTCCATCCAACACAAATGAGAATGACCAAAATAGCGGAAGACACTTTTTCAGGATTAGTTTGCTCTATGAGTAATTTTTGATCCTCGCTTTTCAAACCGATCAGGTTCCAGTTGAAGATAATTTTTTCAAGACTCCTCAAACTGAACTTTTGAAGAATGGCTAAATCCTGATGCTTTCCGTAAAACTTACTGCCATAAGAATGTTCGAGAATAACTTTCAAAAAGTTAATTAAATTTTCGTGGCATCATACTATAGCAAGCTATTCCTAAAGGATTGGTTGGTATATGAGCAACTATTATACATTATGTGTAAATTTTAAAAATCAATTTTTAAAATTAAATCAATAAAGAGGTGAGGAATTGTTGGCGATCAACAGCTGCTGATACTCACAAAGATGAGTTAAAACTCGCGTAAATTGAAAACTGAGACATAAAATGAGAATTATATACAACTTCGATTACGGTATTTTTTGTACTGTACTACGCAAAAAAGGGACAACAGCGTGAGAGAGGATAGAAACTACGTCAATAAATGCTCGTCATCAAACTCTCATTTCCAATTGTATTCCTGTTCTTATTGTGTTCGCCTTATACGTAAGAATATTTCGAGCAACAACAAACACTCGACATGAAAACTGTCTCTATATAAATAATACAGATATGCTCGTCTTCATTGCTGAAGCGTACAAAATCCCTAGCTGAAATGTCCCTCCATCATCGGCTGAAAATTATTATCGTATTCACATCCCGAAACCCGAGCAGATGAAGGCGTCTCGTCATCAAATTTAAAATAAATACCCCGCATTTTTCAATTAAAAATAAAGAAGATATATATATTGTATTGCATATAATATGGGCTGCTAATGACGAGGCGTCACAAACCGATCAAATGAAAAGAAGGGGAGGACAGACAGAGGGTGGGGAGGGGAGTTGGTATAGAGAATTTCGGAGCAAGAAAAGCGGAAAGATCAGCAACTAAACGCTCATCATGCGTATTTGCGTGAAGCGAGGCGGAGCCAGGCCGTTTGTCGGTTGAACGAAATAATTTCCCACATACAAGGCAAACGCGAATGATCGAGCGGGGCACCATCCATCCCATCCCATTTCTCTCTCTCTCTCTCCCCCCTCTCATCCACACTCTCAATACACAGAAGAATAATGAGAGATACAATAAATAAATAGATCGAAAAAAAATAAAAATGAAAGCAATCCGCGGAGATCCGGTGTGCCGAACCCGCCGAGTGCTATCCATCCTGCCATCCGTGTTACTCAATAGGGGGGGACCCTGGTCGAAAATTATCAGCTTTTCGAAGCACGGAGAGGTTAAACGAGGAGGAGGAGGAGGGGGAAGAGGGGGTTTGTTCAAAAAATTTCTATTATATTAGCGTCCTTTCTTCATGGGCTCCGCGGCTGCTTCACGCTGCATAATGTCGCATATAATACGATGGGGCTTTGCCACGAAACACGCCTCTGCGCTCTAACGGGGTTTGTATGTGCTATTACGAGCGTAAACAACTGAAAGCCCCCTGATATGGAATTAATATTAAAAAAATTTAGAAAATAAGCAAAAAAAAATCAACCCGAAAATTAAAATTGCAGTGCTCCCCTAGTTTTTTGCCGGTCCGCGGGAAATTTCTCCAGGCGCTAATAAATTTTTCACAAGTAGCAATAAAGGACGTTACAGTATCTTTATTTTTAATTTTGGCAAGACAATAGCAGTTAAAATTATCTCATGAAAAATTTATCTTGGCTTTTGTCCTAATAATACTTCAGAAATTTTTTTAACCTGATTTAATAATTTTTTTAGTCTGAAAAATCTTTCTTCAAGCCCACCTTTCCATTTTTTGATGACATCCCACTATTGCTGCTTCACTTGATCCTGAATTAGTTTTTACAAAAAAAATCAGCAGTTTTTCAAATATCTGCCATATTCAAGCTATCTTTCAAGCAACACATTTTTGAGCAGCATGCAAAAAGTTTATGAAAACTTGCTGGTCCTAAGAAAATTTCATGAAACTTCGCCAGTCCGCAGAAAATTGTAAGAAAATTTGTCGGTCCACGGGACCAAAAAGGTTGGGTAACACTGTTCTAATGAACTTTAGAGGCAAGATGATGTTGGCATGTTTTTTTTGGAAGTCTCGAACTTTTGAGATGAAGGCTGTTGTCGGTGCAGCTCCGAATGACTTGTTGTTCCAGACAGGAGACCGAGGCTATCGTGAACCCCTTTATAAGGGTTTCCTCAAACAGTACTCTTCGATAAAATTAAATCAAAGTATCTCACTTTAAAGCGGGATTTTCAAGAATACAATATTTCCAAAAGTTTCGCAATTTTATTGTCAGAAAGTCAGGCTCTTTCATTTTTTTTTTTAAGACCACCGCCATTTTACGTAGGGAAGAAGGGGTCAAAGTGGTCGGCCAAGGCAATTAGTTATTGTCCGAATAAAAAATAATAAAGACAATAATTGGGAATGACTAGGAGAGAATCAATCGGTTACTCTGCAATATTTTAATTTCCCATAAAAATTCCGAACTGTCTACATTTTCAAAGTGTTCGAGTTCCCGATTTTTCCGAAATTCAGTGACCTACGGTATAATGTCACTAGACAATATTTAATTTCAATAAATGATAAAGCTTTGGCACTTCTGTTACTGTACAACCAACGAGAACTACAGGACGCCGCGGCGCCTACAGGGGCCTTTGCGTATTATCGGGGCTCCAAATAATCTTGAATTACCTCCCTCTTAAAGGCGGCCCACACTGCTTTAGCGCCTTGGGGGGCGGTGGAGGACGTTCACACACACACACAGGCACACATATTTGATGTCTCTCCCTGATGCTCTCGTCCACAAGCACCCCGCCATTCAACGTGGGTGAGCTTCCTTCCGCTTTGTGTCGCGGATGATGAACGATCGATGGGCCCCGGGCCATGGCGGCAATTTTTGGCCGTGATTCTTCCCGTTTTATTCCGGAGGCGGCGTTGCGTTTCCTAGCATATGTGTGTGTGTGTGTGTGTTTGTGAATATGTATTGCGCCCGCGCGAGAGGGACGCCACTACGATGAGCGATTGGGGAAAATGGCGGGCTTAATTTCGACTAATGGCTCGCGTCGCGACTGGAATCTCAGCGCGATGGCCGACTCTCACAGGTCGAATGTGAAACTTGTATCAACAGTTTCGAAAAAAAAAGGAAGAGGGCGGTTTTATTCGAGCCCTAGGAAAAACGTTGAACGGTTAAACGGTTCTTAGTCGTTTTTAATAATTTTCTCTCCATATCCCCCCCCCCCCCACCTCGGAGCGGGGCCAGATGTTCAATCTCAATCTCCTGATGTTGCAATCGATCTAACGTGATATCTGGGCGTCGCAGGGAATAATAGCGTGCCTTCTGACACTGGGAACCCTGAAACCGGTATTTATCCTGCTTTCCCGCGGTACGTTAAGTAAATTTTCTCAAAAGCCGACGAACGCTTCCTTGTATCCACTGTATGCAGGAATTTTCAGCAGAAAAGCCATGTGAACGTTGTACTGTAGTTAGATAGGTATTCAGTGCATGAATGATGATTCAGGGTACTGAGCTGCAATTTGATTGTGCATGATGAGGTTTATTCAAACAGCAGTTGGTTTTGGACTTGTGATTCGATGATCGTATTCAAGAACAGTTCAGGGAAATTAATTTGCCATTTTATTTTCAAGTCTTTGATTCCGTATCACGAGGCGGTTTTCAGTATAGACAGAGATGGATTCGGTTCTCACGATAAAATTCACGTACTTCCAGAGAAATGTTCCAATAAAGGAGTGGGTCCAAGTGTTCTTCTCCTGTGCACCCTCGACTGCTAATCCCATAGTGTGGTGTACACTTCGCTTCAGAACCTTTGGTTACACTACAAGTCAGTTCGTAGAAGTTTCGTTTAAGGTTAGGGACCAGCAAAAATCTAGTAAGTGCGGTTTTGAGTTGGGGAAAAATTTGGGCGGAGGGGAGGGGGAGGGATATAGGAAATTTTAATTGGTGATATTCTTGGCCATAAATTGCCTTTTAAATTAGTTGACAGTATATTTGCTAAAGGTGAAGGCAAGGGTTCATTTGCCCAATTAGTCTTTCACTTCATTTCAAAATACATCAAGTAACTTTTTCACGGCTTTTCTCTTTCCTGTGTCAAGAAAATAATAGCCAAAAGGCCTGCAGAAAATTTGAGTCATGCAGGTTTTAGGGAGAAAGCATTCAAATTAGGTAGGTTTTTAATGCATTGTTTCTGAGGGAATTCAGACAGGGACTTGAAAAAATATTGAAGCTGGCAGGTATTTGAATTAGGAAGGTCCAAGTTATCAAGGTTCAATTGCACAACATGATTTATGTATAATTAGGAATGGATCAAGACTCAAACACAAACATTTTATGGAGCGTCTCGGCTGATACATTCATTATAGTTTCATAAGCATG
>CAJPEX010005763.1:0-15066 GCA_905338405.1 Notodromas monacha | reverse complement strand
AAGAAAAACTTCAAACGCTCCCCGGGGTCTCAGGAACAGCATGTTGGCAAGGGGAAGTACAGTACTGTACAATACAGTATGTTTGTTTTGAGCATTTACAGATACAGTACAGTACTGTATAAGCATCGAAGGAATGCTGGTTGACGGATAGATGGAGGCAGCAACCAGACATAACCGGGTTGGTTCACTCTGAGAGGTGGGACGAGGTGCGACACACGCGCAATTTTATAGACCTCCTATCGCATAGTACTGTAAGAAGAGGATCAGATTTTGGATCCCGTGTGGCAGGCGACGGGATCACCGGAGAGTGGTCATTAATCAAAGTGTCACGATTTTACCCATGTTGATACTCCTCTTTGATACTGATTATGTGAATTGGTTCCTTGTGACGTCGTGAGAAGATACGGTATTTGTGTGCTTTTGTGTGAGTCGAAGTCTGTACTCTTGTGCAAAGGGATTTATGGGATTGTGCAAGGATTTGTCTGACAGTCATCTCTTTTTTGAAGTGCAGTTGCTAAAACTCATGTTGTTTCGCACCAAGTTTCGAAGTTTTTCGTTTGCTCGTTGAACGAAGCGACGTGGAAATGGGATCATTTTCGGATCTACCTCCTTTGGAAACCCGCCTAGCGATCGGTGGTCCTAATGGAGGATTTGTGGAGAAAATCGATTATCGAGAAATCGAGATGACTAGAACCATTGGACAAGGATCATTCGGAGTTGTCAATCACGGCAAGTGGAGAGGCATGGACGTAGCGGTGAAAATCATTCAAGGTGAACAAGAACGCCGAGCCTTCGAAGCTGAACTTCTGCAATTATCTCGCGTATCGCACCCGAATATCGTCCAACTCTTCGGTGCCGGAGCTGTTCCAAATGGTCCTGTGCTTCTGCTTATGGAATACGCCGAAGGAGGATCCTTGTACAACGTGCTTCATTGCGAAACTCCGCAGGGAGTTCGCGCCGAATATGCAGCCGCACATGCCATCAGTTGGGCTCTTCAAACTGCCAAGGGTGTTGCTTATTTGCACGGACTTAAGCCGAGACCGGTTGTTCATCGGGACCTGAAACCCCCGAATCTGTTGCTTATCGACGGGGGTCGAGTTTTGAAAATCTGTGATTTCGGCACTGCGTGCGAGTGTCAGACGTATATGACAAATGCGAAGGGCTCTGCTGCATGGATGGCCCCTGAAGTGTTCGAAGGTTCGGATTATACCGAGAAATGTGATATTTTCAGCTGGGGCATCATTCTGTGGGAAGTTCTGACCAGGAATAAACCCTTCGATGAGATTGGCGAATCTGCATACAGGTAAGATTTTCAAACCTCTCACCAATTTTTGTCAGTCTGTAGAACGAATTGTAATCCAAGTTGAGATATGGCTCCTGGTGAGTGAAATTCTGTGAAGGAATTTGTGAAACTTTATGGTGATCCCATGCTTATTTTTCCTTTCGTACAGCTCTTTGGCATCATGTTCATTAAATACGTTCTTCTTTTATATATCAGGATTATGTGGGCGGTGCATGAAGGACAAAGACCACCACTGATAGCTGGATGCCCGAAGAGAATAGAAGACTTGATGGTGTCTTGCTGGAATCAGAATCCAACGACACGTCCCGCCATGGACGATGTTGTCACAGAAATGACGGAGCTCCAGCAGTTTTTCCCTGGTCACGACATACCTTTGCAGTATTCCGGAAATCCCTCCATGTTTGATTCCCCGTACGCGACTGGTTGTTCGGAGTCGCTTACGAGTGCAGATCATTCTTCAGGCAGATTCTCCATCCTTGCCAGCAGTTCTGAGGAATTGTCGAGAGAGCATGCGAAGTTCCTTACGTTACTTACGGTCGATAATCAAGAAGATCGGGGTGATTCAAGCACTACTGGGCAAATGAGAGCCTTGAGAATTGACGTTGGTGTTTCAGAAATAGCAAGCTTGCCTAGCAACGCGTTGATCACGAAGTCCCCGGGAGGTGACGTGGACTTGAATGCTCCGATTCCCACGCTTGCATTGGATGTTCCATCGCATTCTCTACAGAATAAACGGCATTCTGCGGATTTCAGTCAAATTTTTCTTCCTGCGCCAGGACCGGCTCCTGCTGTACCTCCGAGGCCTGTTGTTAATAGTGATGGTGAGTGGAAAATTAGTGGTAGGGTAATGTCTGTTTTTATGACACGTGTTAAAATCTGCTGTTATGTAAAAAAAAAAAAAATTGGCGATCTATGTGAAAATATTCTTTCCCAACTTTTCTAATCGCGAAGTGTGTCGGTACGCAAAATTATCATATTGGTTATTGGAATTATAAAACAATAAATTACACGCTGGTTGAATAAAATTTAAACCTAGAGATTTGCGCGAACCCGAATTTCTTTCATGAAAACATTGCCTTATAACTGCGAGGGTTTCCGAAAATGCATCGATAGCGGTGAGGGATTTTTAACCTTCATTGCAGATTTTTCTGACCCGTGTGTTGTGTTATTGTGAGATTATTTTTAGCATGTACTGTAGTCCATAGTCCTTCTGTTGGGGCTTCAGAAAAGTTTTTTTTTTTACCGAAAAAATCGTTGTGATGACGTTTCTCTGTATGTAAATGAGAAGACTTCGGTGTTGAATGTCGAGTTTTGCATTGCCCTCTTGTTGAATCTCCTGCCTCTGATCTGTTTCGTCTGAAACGCGGTAAATAAGATAACGGCGTCACCTATCTGGGAATCAATCTAAGATTCTGTTTCTTGAAATGTTTTTCACTCCACAGGACGAGCTCTAGGACATCGGAGATCCTCATCCTACGGTAGTTCAATAACCACGGACAACTGGCCCTTCTTTGTGCGTCCCGTTCCAATGCAGCCGATCACCCCTGCTGCTTACGACTTAACACCTCATCTGGACTACACCAATTTTATAGACGAAGCCTATCACATGTTACCGCCTGACTTGTCCGCCATCCCACCTGATGAATCGGTTTCAGACTCTGTTGCCATCTTTGAAGACCACAAACGCCTCGCTGCTGATTACATGAAGGTGCAAACAGAGATCAGTTTGTTACAGGTGTCGTTAACGGAACTCAGACGAGAATTGAAGGAAGAAGAATCGCATGCGACTGTGCTTGACTCTCAGGGCCAAGCATCGCTGATGAAGGAGTACCAAAAGTTACTGGATGAAAAAGAGAGCTGCGAAGCGTTGTACAAGTGTTTGGAGAAGCAGTTGGATGCGGCGAAAAGTGGGAAATTTCTTTCGTGATATAATTATTATTTTTTAAATTTGAGTGTTTGATGCGGTTTTTGTTGTGTGGATCGATTCAATTGAGTCTTGGAATTTTTTGCTTTGTGATGATCGCAACATTTTTCTACATCACTGTGTTTTGATTCGAATTACTTTTCGGAGGTTGAGGCAGATGTAAAATATTACAGTACTTGTTATTCTAGCATAATTTGGAGTTCCTTTCCCTTGAATTTGAAAGCCCTTGAATTTAATGCAAATAACCAACTCATCTGATGAATCTAAAAAGTCTGACGGGTGAGTGTTTCCCATTTTAATACTGTATTTTCTGCGTGTCTCAAGAATTTGGGTAACAAAAGTGAGCCCTTTTCCTTGTTTCGGGTTTTCAGATCAATTTTCGTTTTTGTTTGAAGCATGAAACAAGTTTAGTATTTGGAATTCAATTGCTGGATTAAATTATTCATTGGAAACCGCCTCTTAGTTCAGTGCAGATTTCCGTACTGCGTGTTTAAGTATGAGCAAAAAGAAGCAAAACTTGCTTTTATGACTTATTTCAAACAAATGTCAAACGGAAATCTATCTTGAAAAACAAAAAAAATGTGTATTGTTCAAAAGTTTGTAGATCTTGTCGTTACCATGAGTAAAATGAGAGTCGTTCTGAAAGAACTTGTCAATTTATGGGCATTTGAATCAAGCATGTTACATGCGTGTTTTCCTCGGAATCCGACGAGTATTTTACAGTTACTGTTTTTTCGTGAAGGCGAGTGGAAGTTTCCGCATCGAACGGAAAAGTTCTTCTGTCTAATTCGTTGCTCTTCGGAAGCGTGCAGGATGTTTCTGATTTCTCGTAAATTTGTGTTTTCAGGAGTTGTTCCACGTGAACGCGTAACGTTTTTAATGGCTTCAACTTGACAGCGTTCTGCCAGATGATAGTGAAGAATGTGAGACCGTCTGTGATTAGGCGTCGCAAACATTTCCTTCCTCGGGATGCTTCCGGAAATATAACCCGTGTCTGTCGGCTGTATTTCTTTCATCGATAGAAACATCTATGATCTAAATCTTGTGACTTCCTAGGAAATGGTGGTCAAAACTGCACTCGTAAGTACTGTATAAATTTTTAAGAAAAGAAAAATTTAAGCAGAATTTTGTGTCATTTTTCCCCTTTCTAAGCTGAATTTGTTTGGTCGCGAATTTCTCATTTTGTCTAAGAAATCACAGTTTCAAAATAATTGAAGTGTTTTGCAAATTCTTTTGAATTTTGATTTGAATTGTAATTAATTGATTGTTCATTTCCACTAGAAGACAAGCACAAAGAGTGAACAAAATT
This sequence comes from Notodromas monacha, assembly GCA_905338405.1. Taxonomy (NCBI): domain Eukaryota; kingdom Metazoa; phylum Arthropoda; class Ostracoda; order Podocopida; family Cyprididae; genus Notodromas; species Notodromas monacha. The sequence continues at coordinate 10,530 of CAJPEX010005763.1, read as the reverse complement.
ATTATTAATGCCTAGTGTGATTATGCTCTAAGCCAGTGTTCCCCAACCCATGGTCCACAGACTGGCGCCAGTTTGCAGAAGTTTTTTTCTGGTCTGCAGAAAATTTTATGCATCATAATCAATTGAAAAAGGTAACAATGAAGTCTGTGACAGTATTTTCATCTGAAATGGAGGAAAGACCTGGCAGTTTAAATTATCCAATGGAGAAATAAAAGTTGGCTTTTCTCTTGATTGAACTATGATAGATTGATAAAATCTGAAACTTCAGGGAAATTGTCACCTAGAAGTGAATTATTTCAATTTTTTAATATGAGAAACGTCTCTTCAAGCCCCCTTTCTAATTTTTGAAGACATTCCACTACCTAGCTAAATTCCCTATTGTTCAATCTGTCACAGTGTAAGTGATTTTATTTTCCATTTTTGAAAGCTTTTGAAATTAAGCATATCTATGGTATTTAGACTGAATTGAAGATCGCAGGTCCTATTTTTCTCAGTTCAACAGGGACGTATTACTTCGAATGTTGTGCTACTTCGAATTTTTCGAACAAGTGCTTTCTCCAAAGTAAATCTTAGCTGTACATTTACGCGTCTTGATCTTCATTTGAACTTTTAGCGAGTGCGTCAGACTCATTTTGGTCGACAAGCACGATCTTCAAATTTTTTCGAGGAGTCATGTTTTCTGCGTAACTATTTTTTATCGCGTGCTGATAAAATCTGATGCCCTCGAGAAATTCTTGATAACATGAGACTGGGTGCATTTAATCTTCCGTTTCTATGCGAAGCATATTTTATTTTCCTATGAAACGCAATTTGTGATGCTTTCATGAACTCAGAAATGAACCCACGTGATCAGGCTATTGGTCATTTCGTTTGTGATATATTCTTGGTGAATTTTTTTCGTGGATTACTCCCTGATTTTGTATTCGCTCAATTAATACGGGGGTTTAATTTATGTACTTTTTCCTTCAGGTCTTTCTTCGCTGTCTTTCCCGTATAATTTTTTTTGTGTGTGAATGTGAAAAGAGTTGTTACTCCTGCGCTGGACTTAGATCGAAAGATGAAGTCACAACGCAGTCGTCAACCCACGAGTTCTACCGTTTCTATTGCGTCAGTCAGAAACGTGGGTCTTTTTTGGGATTTGTCTTCCTGTTCTTTTCCTCCCAACACTTCCGAAGCTGATGCCCGAGCGAGTTGTGTCATGTTGAAGAACGAATTTGTGGCTGGAAGGCATTTCAAGCTTTCCTACTTTGGTGTCGCTGTCGATGAAGCAAGAGTCTCTGAAGCTCGGCTGTCTGTGAGTGCTTTTTTTCGTTCGTTTGCGATGAATCTTCTGAAGTGTGCCTTTTTTTAGACAATTTTTTTTACCTGTTCGGGTTCTTCTCTGACATCCGGGGTTCAAATAGTTGCATGTGAAATTTTCCTTATTTTCTTGGGGTTATTGTAGAAATGTGTGTGATCATCTATCTGCGATTCAACGTAGACCTTGAATCCGAAACTGCGCATGAGATTACGAAGGATACTGTAAGACATTGTGGCCCAGGGCCACACTGCAGAGGCGTAGAGTCCTTGCGGGCCACATTATTCAATAATTTTGGAATTTCCAAGTTTCTCCCTTTTTGGATGAAAGGTTTCAAATGTGATAAAAAAGTGGGATGCATTGAATCATAGCCTTTCCGCATTTTCGGAGGGTGGAGGAACATTTCGACTTTTTAATTTGATCTTTCAATGTATAGTTTATTTCAATAGTGCCAGTTGCCACCTTGAAAATTATAAAGAAGGGACTGTGGGACAGGTGAAGAGTCTCTGGGGGCCAGATGTGAACTGAATTGAATTTTGAACTTTTCTTTAAAAGGGGAATAATTTGGAGCCTTTTGGAATACATTTTCCTTTTAGAAACCTCCCACAAGCCTTTCATTGAAGATCGATGAATTCCTGGAATTTTCCGCAAGGAATATCATGGAGGATGAGCAAATGACAAAAGGGTGGTGCTCCGTCCTTAAACTCTTTACTGATGAGAAACCCCGATTAAGTCAAGGGCAGGTCCACAAAGCAAAAACGTAACAGCCTTTCTGATTTTTGTGATGAGATTTTTCCTTAGCTTTTAGTTAGGCAAGCTCTTCCGTTGTCCAGCTTCTCTTTTTTTTAAACCTTAGTTCATAGTTGTCCATATTATGTGAGGGTTGTCCCAGTCAGGTGTGACCATTTTAGAGTAGGTGTGATTGCTGAAAATCGGAACATAGCCCTTGATGTTCTGAGATTCCGGGATTCGGATTTTTTGAAAAGTTTTCCGATTTACTGCATGATGATAAATGTAAACTTTACCATTGCAGCCTTATGAGTTTTCCTCATGTCACAGTGTGCTAACATTTGGCGGACTGGATGAACAAATTAATTTTTAAAACCATTTTCTGACGCGTAAAAAATGGGTAAAAGATAGAAAAAAAATTAACATTTCAGGTTGCCCAACACATTTTTACCGTGGTATATTTTGATGTGCTGGATGAATGTTTGCGTTATATCTTCATTTTTGTATCTGTTTTACGAAAGATTTAAAAAATATTAATGCATTGTGGTTTTCTTGTTTTATTATGTATGGGGCCCTGCTCGTAAGTCTGCTGAAGTGCATGAAAAGCTGAACTATTGGATTGATTCAAATTTCTGACACCGATGAATGAAAGTCTCTGTTCATCTCATCAATTCAAAAACTCATCATCAAAAAAAGAGATCTCATCAATTTAAATGCCACATAAACGGGAAAAATTCGGAGTTTTTGTTTTTAGCACAGATTTTTCCCTCCATCATTTGCAGGAAGCGGTCACTACGGAAGACGTCAACGAGCTGATGGTTTGCCCAAAATCGGAAATCGCGGACAAAATCTCCGCGGCTGTGATCACCTGGTTATCCAAACTCGGAATTTCAGACGACAACCCCGCCGTACCGGATATAAATGAACCCGTCATTGTTCTGCTCAGCAGCAAGGAACGTTTCAGAGCCCTTCTCAACCGGATCCGCTTCCGGCTCAAGGTGGAAGTCGTCATCGTTCATTCGGGTGCCAAGATCACACCTGACCTTTCGCTGTTGGCCAGTCGAACTGTGCCATTCTCCAAGTTCCTTCCAAGTAAATCTGTCAATCCAGTATCTGCACCTGTCAAAACGGCGAAAGTTGCTGACAAATTTACCATGAGACTCTCCATCACGAAGGGGAAATGCGGAATGCTCCCCTTTGCGGAAACTATTACCCAAACGGTGAAGAAGTTTAACGGGAATCTTGTTCAGATGAACGAGGAATATGCTCTGGTTACGGTTCCTGGTCCGAATGTTGACAAGGCTGTGTGTGAATTGAGTCAACAATTCCTTTTCGGTGGTTGCAAAATGAGAGTTGAAGTCGTTGACGAGGGTTGTGTTATTACCGCGACTTCGAAGGTCAACGGAAAAAACGTGGCTCCCGTTGTTCAACCCAAGGTGAAGGCTAATGTTGTGAAGAACGTGCCGTCTGATCCCAAAACGGGCAAAGTTTCGCACCCCGGAAAGGAACAGAACGGCAAAAATCCTGGAGTATCCAAAAAAGGTAATGCTCCTGACCCGGGAAAAGGTCAAATCGCGAAAGGAAAACCTCACGTGAATCTTGGAGCTGTACAAAGACCGCCTTTGTTGCCTAATCCAGTCCTTCAGCCTGTTTTTGGACAATCTGCTAAAAATGTGCCTGCAATTGGCATTCGTCAGAATGGTCCAAACGTTCATCCTGCTAAAGGAAAAGCTTCCTGTGGGAATCCCGGGAACAAAACTGTGCCAGTAGCACACTTGATGCCTTCTCCACCCTTGATGCCTACTCCACCCTTGATGCCTACTCCGGGTGGGGAACCAGTTTTTGGTCAATGTGTTCCAAATGTGCCTTTGAAGGCTGTGTCGCTGAGTGGAAGCAACTCTGGAGGAAAATCAAGTGAAAAGCAAGGCAGTGCTTCCAAACAGAAGATTAATTCTCAGAAAGGTACAGATAAAAATTCCAACAATCCGTCCAATTCAACCACCGAAGTTGAAAAAGCGCCCGTGAAACGTCCTGCGGAGAAGGAGCGCAATCCTTCGATTAAGCCGAGTTTGAACCCGCATGAGTTGATCCGGTTAAGTTTACTGCCTGAAGGCTTTTGCATCGCTATGAGACGCGCGCAGAAGGAATATTCCGTTGTTTTGGAATATTTCGAACGTTTGCCAGGGAACTGTGTGGAGTACAGACTCCCGGAAGGCGAGCTAGAGGACTTCCAAATTCTAAATGAATTTGGTCCAGTTCTCTGTGCCGTGAAAAGCGAAAATGGTGGAACTTTATCCGTGGAATTCGGAACCCCCGGGGGTGTGGAAAAGTTGAAGAAATTCGGCGGAAGAGAGATTTTGACTTCCTCGAAAAGCGTGACGAAGAAAAAGCATTCTTGGCGAGGGGTTGGTTCAGTGCGGCTTCTGTGGCCTTTGGATACCCCCGACGGAAGTGCTGTAGTGGAATTTCCGGATGGACAATCAGCGAAATACGCCTTTGACAAAGTTTCCGGGGGAGGGTTCTGCATTCCCGTGTGGGTTTCTGAGATGCACGAGAATAGTTTTCCTGCGAAGGTGGTGCAGATGGTTGACGACGTGGCGAAGCTTGAAGTCGTTGGGTTTCCTCCACTCGTGCATGCCGCGGCTATTCGTGCTGCTTTTCAAGTAAGTTTCATTCTGCTATAGGGTCGAGATCCAAACACCAATTACATCTGCATTTCAGCGGTGTGCGGAATTTTTTCCGCCAAACTCTGGCGGCAGAGTCGAATTCCCTGAGAAGGAATAAAGGGATCGAGTTTTACAAAATCGGCGCGTCTCGGGACGCTCCGGAGTCTGAAAAATAATCCCCTTGACGGGGAGACAAAAACAGGACAAATAGAGCCAGAGGAATTGGCACTCCCACGAAGTTAATAACTAAACAAAAACCTTCACCACCCCGAGGCAATTGACCCTTCCTCCCGAACCCCCCGACTCGGGGTTAAAAGACCCTCCCTATTTTTTCCATGAACACGGAACTAAGAGGACCCAGATTTTGCCAGCTGCTGGCCACGTTCATTTTTCTCCCCCTATTTTTTTCAGCACTTCCAATCTGTGCTCGCTATCTTTTGAAATATAAAACGCCCAACAACGTACATGTTCCCTCAGACACTCTTGAGCAATTTATCCTAGTCCCCCTGAAAATTGTACAGCCTTGTAAAATTTTGTGGACCTCGAAGACACCTGGTTTTCCGGAAAACAGCAACTTTAATTATCCCTTCTTCAAACTACTAACTCCGAAGATTGTAAAAACACCAGCACCTGGTGTTTTCGAATTCTTGAAACCCACCACCTGGGATGAAAAACACTACAGAAATTTACCTCAGAATCTAAAAACCCCTGATTTTTTTGTGCTAAGACACAGTCAAAATTTTGCATGCAAAGCGTTACGTCGTTGTGCTCAAGAATCTTGTACTTAAGCAAAAATCACCCGACTAACTTATTTTCGCGGAAATCAGTGAACTGTTTTAAATTTTCTATTGCTAAAACTGTTGTGCATATTTTTTGTCTTGTCCACTTGTTGATTTGCTAACAAAGGCTTGTGCTGTTTGGGAGAGAATCCCTGGTCGGTTTGCGCACCGGCCAATTGTTGTGTTGAATTCATTTTCTATCTGACAATCTTTCAATTTACACCTGTCACATAATTCTATCTTACAGTGTTCTCAATCATATTTAATAAGTTGCTATAATTATGAACAAGGTGTACGGCTTGAATAATTCCCTCTCTCAATAAAACCGTACAAGCGGCCCACTCTAATTGCTTACATATATGCAGGTTTTAGAAAAAAGTGCAGCTATGGATGGAAAGTTTGTGGCTATCAGAAAATCAGAGCCGCGAGCCCTATTTACAAGAGGATGAATAATTTTTCATCCTTGTTCATTTTTACATACGCTTGTGTCCATGAATCGTAATTCATTTTGCGTGGAAGAGAGTGCTTTGATTTTATTTTCTCAGGATGAGAATTCTTGCTTGACGTCGGACAGGAATTCTCGTAAACCCGTGGTTCAATGCTATGTCGAACAATACCGTATCGAATGGTTCTTGCGGAACTGCGCTAAATTTTCTGTACTAATTACCTGGCAATGCGCTGATACTTGAAACACGGTAACACCGACCTGCTACCAAAAATCTAATTTTCAGTTAATTCCATAGGAATAATGTGAGATATTTTAATCTTTTACATTTGAACCTCAATACTGTAACTCGAACTTATTTTTCAGATTCATTTCTGAATTCCCATAGAATCAATCTACTGTATTAAAAACCTCCATAATTCGAATGTTTTTCCCTCAAACCTCTATTTGGAGGCATTATGGCTATTTATTTTTTTATTTTTGGACCCATAAAAGATAAAAGCTGTAAAAATTCAAGGTTTTGAAAGGATGTGAAAGAATAATTGGGCAAATGAACCCATGCTTTCAAGTTCAGCATCCTGCCAACTTCTTTACGCAACTGTTTTGGGTCGAAAAAAGATAGATCATTTTGACTTCAAAATCTTTTTCACTCCAAAAATGGTAGTCTTCCTTTATCCTTATGCAGAACTACTCGTAATCGAAATTTTTGCCGGTCCTTTGAAATTCAACTTATGCTGTCAACTGTATTTGCTACTTACAGTCCAATGACGTTGACATGAAGGACGTCAAAATTAAGCTCGGATCTGGGGAAAATAACTCCGCTGACACATTCGTGAAAGTGAAGAAGGAGTTGTTCTCTTATATCGGGAAGCTGGCATTGAACAAATATTCCATTTACTTCGATAAACCTGCTGAATCGGTAAGTGATGATACATTTCCTCGTTTTCATTCAAGGTTATTTTTCAGTTCATCCTTCTAGAAAAGGTGAAGAAGGATTGCTTTATTTTTCTGATAATTTGCAAAAGTACGGATTTGAATGAGGGTTTTTGCGGCATCTGTTTTTCCTGCAATATTTGTCCGACCAAAAATCCCTCAGAAGAATGAGATGCATCGATTGGAGAAAGCGGAGACTTTGCTTATTACTCTTCAGGGCATGTGAATTATTGTTTGCTATTGCAGCAACGGTCCTGGACACGGGATACTTTTTCTAAGGAGATGGAACTCGGTTTAAAATTATAATTTTATTTTGACCTCAGTGACACAAGTTTAATTGGCAACCTAAAAAATATCTCACAGCGTTGCATCCTTGGAAAATGTTGCATCCTTATTCACAAATTTGGACTTCAAACCCTTCATTAACATAAAATCGTACTCGTTTGTATTAAACTGCGTTAAATTTGCATTGAAGTTACTAGGTATAATTTGCGTTTGGATTGCTACTAAAACGCTCTGAATTGTTTTGGGTTGAGCTTCAGACTGTCAGGACAGTGAATTTCCAAGTCAAGATACTGGCGGGAACCATGTTGGGAGAAATTCAAAATCAAAATTTCGCTGTGTTGACGTTTTTCCAATTTTAAAGAGGGGGAGATTTTTCTCCGAAATATTCCTGGAGGAAGTTCAGATATTTAGCATTTTATTTTGTTAATAGGAGGGAAATGGACGCGGAACTATCTTGATGGCGGAGCCCCTTGAAGTCATGCTATGTGTGGAGCATATGATGGCAGACCTCCGGATTCCCGGAGTATTTGTCAATTGTGACTTCACTGTCGAAATCCCCATTTTGGGAAAACTTCTTCGGGACAAGAAAGCTATTGAAATATTGTACGCGAATGTTGCCGAGAAGGGAGAAGGTGATGTTTCTTGGCTTGCGAATGACAACTCTGGGTATTCCGAGTTCGGCAGCCTCCGTATCGGTAGCAATTTTTTGGGCAAACTCAACAGAGTGGTTAAGGCTGTTGGTTCCGCATTTTCCGGGGTTGTTGTGAATATCCCGGAAAATGTTCATCAGTGGTTGAGGAACACAGAGGCCGGGAAACAATTGATGGAGCAACACATGATTTGCTTCCAGTTGGGAAAGCCGACTGTTCCGAAGTTTTTGGAGAAATCCGGTGCTTGGTGAGTTTTCTGTTTTGACTATAACCCTTTAGTCTGTTTAGTGAATATTGGGACACATTAGTTATCTCTGGAATTAGATTTTAATTGTCATCCCGGCACAATTTTTTGAAAATGGTGAATGCCCACGAAGTATTGAAGATGGTGAAAGAATTTTAAAATCTCCCGAACGCTAGACTTAAAACTGTCCCCTCTTTAATTATTGCGGGAATGCTAAAAGTAGTTCATCAGAATAATTTATTTGTACTGTTCTTCGGAAAGATCGTAAAATAATTGGGGAGGCAGGAAAAATATACAGTCAAACCCCGGTGAACCGCCAACATTTGTGCAGCAGAATTTTGGCGGTTTAACGGGGTTGGCGGTTTAACGAGGGACGGGTTGCCACAGTATTTATTGAATAAGTGTATTTGATCTCTAGAAAAAATGTTTCAACCTCTAACCCTCCCCATCCTGCTTTTGGTGATGATGACTCTTCATTCTGTTTTTTGTGGGGACATAAATCTCTCATTATTTTCAGCTTTAAATTGAGAAAACAAATAATTAAAAAAAATATTACCAGAAATATAAAGCTTTGAAGAGAGGAGCCAAAATTTGGCGGTTTAACGGGGTAAAAAACAATGCCAAGATCCTGTTTGTTCTGCAAAAAACATTGGCGGTTGGCGGATGGCGGATAAACGGGGTTTTCCCATCCCTTCAAGCTTGAGAAGATTTGTTTGGGAGGAAAAAATGGCAGGAAGCAAGGGTGGCGGTCAATCGGGGGGCGGTTTAATGGGGTTCAACTGTACTTCCTCACAAAAATAGGATTTAGACGATGTTGACGCCATCTGAACTGAATGAAACCTGAACGGCAAAAATTCATCCAACCAATTCATACAGTACCGTGCTTCACAAAATCACAACTGAGATGATGCAGACTTGCGGAGTATCTTGAATAACATATTCTTCATCACAAAATCGATTCGTACACCCATATATCTATAATTTTGCACGTTTATATTGCAGTCAAACAATTTTTTTATGACTGGTCTCGACATGCGGCTGAACATGGAACCAGCTCACAACACGACCGGTCGTTACACCACTGATCTCCTGACAGAAGCAGCTACTTTGATCATTCACCATCACAAGGTGGACGAATCCCCGTTGTTCTTGTACTTGTCGCACTTGGCTGTTCATTCAGCTAACAAGGAGCAACCCCTGCAAGCTCCCAAAGAAGTAGTGGACCAATTTTCTCACATAAAGGATGAAAAACGTCGAACATATGCTGGTAAATCCAACAAATTCATCAAAATTTAGGACTTCGAACACGTACAATAAAATTGACCGTTACAGCAACCTTTAGGGCACTTCAGAAAAATTTTGTCATGCTGAATAATTTGTTATAATATTTTCAGAATAAATTACCAGAAGTTCTTTTGCACCAAGTCCTGTCTATGATAGATTACGGTAGATCTTGATTTTCTGGCATATTCTAAGTATCTCAGATTCTGTTTCATTGCTTGAAAATTTAATAATCTTCCACTAAAAAAAAAGAAGCTTTAAACCTGCAATCATGCATTCCATCCATTGCACCAATCTATTCATTCTGGGAGGATGAGTGTGAAACCACTTTTAAACAGGCTTGTCATTGATTACAGCTTCCATCCATGCTACAAGAACCATTCAGTCACATTTAAGATTAGAATTTTCAGATTCTGCATCTGGAGAATCTATTGTCAAACATTCCTAAAAAATTTTGGTTTGCACTGGAACTGGGAAGTTTTTTGTAACAAGATTCTTTCAACATGAACTCTATGGACTTTCTGACAAGACTTGTGAAACAGTTGTTTAAATTGTTATAATGAAAAATATATTGTACGGTATTTGTTGTGACAAGATTCTTTTGTATCACAATGCAGCCATGGTTGCAAAATTGGACGAATCAGTTGGAAGGGTTGTAGAGGCTTTGGCGCAAAAGAACATGCTTAACAACACGATCCTGATTTTTTCAACGGACAATGGTGGAGCAGCTGCGGGATTCAACTACAACGCTGGGTCCAACTGGCCTTTACGCGGGGTACGGCAGACGTAAATTTCAGTTTCTTGGTGAAATGTCAACAGAGGATACACTATGTTCCAGGTTAAGAATACCCGCTGGGAAGGAGGCGTAAAAGGAGTAGGCTTCATTTGGAGCCCGCTGCTCAAAGTGCACGGAGTCAGATCTGACAAAATGATGCACATTGTTGACTGGCTGCCAACCTTACTTTCTGCCGCAGGTCAGGTTTATTTTTAATTTTGAAACAAATTGCCGTTGGGTTGATTTGTCAAACTATAGTTTTTGATTGCAGGTGTCAAGCGGTCTGATCTTCCGCAAGATTTGGATGGTATCAGTATGTGGGAGTCTTTCTTAGAAGAACCCAATTCTGACCATTCGCCACGATCGGAAATGCTCATATCACACGATCATCTTTATGGAGTTTCTGTATACAGATACGGTTATTGGAAAATCTTGAATGGTGAGTC
>CAJPEX010005762.1:4621-15068 GCA_905338405.1 Notodromas monacha | reverse complement strand
TTTAGCAGCGCCAGGCTCAGCTGATGGCAGCGCGGCATCAGCGTTTCTTTCACGAAGTCAATATATCCGACTTACGGACGGTTCACACGAACAAGGGCTGCTTTTGGACACATTTATTCGTTGTTCGTCGCATTCACTTGTCAGGAATGATTCGTATACATCATGAAAAAATCAAACTAGAAAAAAGACGTCAAGCATACTTCTCGACATTGTTCCGCGACTACGTTGCACCTGTGGAAACATTGCATGTCATCACGACACACAACCACGACACTTTATATTTCGGGGGAAATCCTTTCAACTTGTGATAGTTTCTTCCGCAGCTTTACTAAATAATTTAAATAAGTACCTTTTGGGAAAAATCATGTTGCCTCATGAGCAGCTTTTCTATAACGTAAAACTGTCGTTACAACGATGGATTCTTTTTGCCCCAGAGAATCGTTGTCCAGCAGAGAGTTCCATTTACACACAAATTTACCCGTTTTTAATTTCAACAAGAAAATTTCCGATGGATGCCAATATTTTTCAAGCAAAATATTAATTCAGGTTAGCATAGGACTTTTTTTTTCAGTGCAAGAGTTAAGAAAATGTTGTGGGTCCACCTTTGTTTTTCCCAGACGACGGAAGACTTATTTTCACTGGATTACCCACATTTCATTGGGATCTCTCCTAACTTAGTTCTAAAAAAAATCTGTCTGGTGGTTTCCTCGTATTTGAACAGGATGTGAGTGTCTCTTTGAAGAAATTTTAATCATAGAGTTCTTCATAGGTCAGTGTGAACAGCCCTTAGTCCTCACGACACTTCTCCGTTGCTGGCTCCCATTTATTCAGCGGGTTCCCCTTGCAAGAGGCTCTGGTCCCGGGCCGCCCTGCCTGTCAGTTGCTCCTGACTCCTGGACGCGTTCGGACGCGTTTGCTCGCTGCTCGTTTCTGACTCTCAGTGAAATAAATAAGCTCTTGTGTAAACAGTACCCTGAAGCTCTTTGATTATTTTAAGAGTTTTCCGTTTCTTCTAAATCATATCGTGCATGAACCATGTGAAAAGTGGAATAATCAAGCAGTTTTTGATTATTTTGAGGTATACCTATCTTTCAAACCTCGTTGAGTCTTGAAGCATGTGACAAGTGGAATAATGAAGCTGTCGGTAAAATTCGTCAGATATTACCACATTTACGCAGCTATAGGCCACGGGTGCATTTTTTACGGTGATCTCATGCTTTATATATCTGCGTATGGGCCGCCAAATGATTGGAATGCTTGGGTGAATTGTGCGGTTGATTGAAAGGGTTAATCTCAGTTTATTTGTAACATGTCATATATCGATACCAATGATTGTACAGGTATTGGATAGTTGGAAAATTCATCGAGCAATTGTGTAAAGCTCCAAATCATCTTTAGAAATTCATCATCAATTTTACGATGGGCAAGATTTCTTCCACCTTAAATTAAAAATTGTGTCCAGCATAAGAGCCAATTAAAAATATTTTCGTTCCTCTTCTTTTTTTCCAGGAGACAAATAAATTTTCCCTTAGCAGGCGCATTTCACTAGAATTTCTCCGAATAGGTATCTGTGAATGGTTCGGGAAAATCAGATGGATTTTCTTTTGGCATAGAGCATGGATTTGAGTCTTAATTTGGAGAACTTCTGAACATGGAGTGCTTCGATGCGACTTCTTTCAGTGTGACCAATCTTTTATTGTATGGCTAAAAGAATGCGTTTTCGAAAAGTGAATTACGTTGTGGTTTCTGAAGTGATTGTAAATGAAAGACAAAAATGCAGACCGGGTAGTTCAGGAATGGATCCTGTGCGTGCAAGTATGACAGAAAAAATGCTATAGCAATGTTGTGATTTTTCAGCAACAGCGTTTTTCTAGCCGCCATTTAAGCCTGCTTCCTAGTTAAAATCTCCGTTCATTTTGCTCTGATGCTATATGAGACATGGGAAAACCTTTAACTAACCAATTTAGATCAGATGCAGATATTTAATTTACACATTCACCTTTCACTGAGTCGGAGCTGCTTTTTCTTGAACCGAGGCCATACGATCCCACAATTTTCTGCTCTAAAATGGAAACAGACCGGCAAATCTTGCGCATTACGACAAGTACTGTGTCCTCGACGATTCTCAGATGTACAGTACTTTTATCTGTATTATCACCTTTGGAAGTAGAGTATTCTAAAGTGCAGCTTCTTGAGTTATGGGAAAATTTTGAGATGGATCGAATAAACGAAATTTCGGCAATAGCAGAAAATAATGACTGAAATGAGGACGTTATGCATATTTTTATGCACTTCGTGTCGTCGCTTCACAGATTAAGCAAACGGAGAGGCTGATTATTTTCGCGCTTACATTTACAGAACCGTACTATACCACGAATATAAAGGAAGGTGGTAAATCTGACCAAACATCTGGAAAATTGCACCCGATAGATCGTGTTTAGTCATATCAGAGGTGGTCAACAATTTCATCATTGCCAGAAATCAGAAACTATTTTCTACGCGAAAATTCTGGCAGAAAAAGGTTGAATATCTGGACTTGTCTCTTTTCATCGACATTCCTTTTTTTAAAAGCTCAATTGTGTGAAAGATTCATTGAAAAATCTACGGCCCTCCGAGAAAATTAAGAACCGGTTGCAAGCAGTCAAGGATTATTCCATTAATTTCAATTTAGAATTTTTTATTATTCTAGAGCCAGAATTGAATTTAGTAATTCTTCGGACGTTGGTTACCTCGCGCAGAAGTCTTTAGCCGAGCATAAAATTGCAAGAACTTCCTCCACCGAGAACAAGTCTCTGCATTTTCGGATTACCTTCCTGCAATTATTTTGAGTTGTTTTAACAACACAATTAAATCTCGCTTCGGAAAGCAGTGGTGCCTCGAACTACAAACTCAATTTGCTATCTCGTGCGGTCCGAAGTTCGGGGCTTTTGTTGTTTAGTGTCCAAATTATCGCCCAAAAAAATAGTTTTTCGCTAACGTTTAAAATGAGCTTGACGCAGTTCTCAGCTGGGAATAAATTTTTTTGCTAGAAGAATTGTACTGAAAATGCCAGACCCCGAAATTTGATTGCGAAAACAAATTGAGAAGGGGCTAAAAAGGAAGAAAATTTTCAGCCGGGAGTGTCTGATGAACATGGAATAATTCAGTGCTATTATGAAGATGTCTTTCTGTCAAGCATAACCTCGAACTGTTTCCTGGCCTTATAAATAATGTACCCCGATTAAAAATAAAGAAAAGAGACGTATAGTGCTTCCTTAAACGAACGAGCGGGACAACACAATCATTAAAATTCAAATTATTAAGCATAACCTCGAACTGTTTCCTGGCCTTATAAATAATGTACCCCGATTAAAAATAAAGAAAAGAGACGTATAGTGCTTCCTTAAACGAACGAGCGGGACAACACAATCATTAAAATTCAAATTATCTAAGTGAGAAGAGTAAAATTTGATTTATCGCTATTTTTCGAATCAGTGCGTATTTCGCTCTGGATAACTCCATTTGACGTCTTCTTCTGCAGAAATGGCTTAATACTGTTTATTGGTTGAAGGGAAGATCTCTCAAAATCCAGAAGTTTCACCTAACTTGCCGGAATATTCAAATGGACTATTTTTCTTCAGGTTGTCATTTTACATTCAAATTGAGTTGCCTTGAGGCGACGGCTTACTGGCTGCTCATTCCTACTGTTGAACTTTGAAATTTGGCGACAGAGATCATGATCATATTTCAGAAAATTCCATAACAAAATATGAATCGCAATCTCAATAAGGTGAGCAAGTGAAACGCGAGCGTTGGACTCGAATAAATCATTGCATATTTTTTCACATTTTTTAAAACATATGAAAAAAACTGCAGTTTGAAAAATTAAAAAATATTTTTACAAATAAAATAAACAAAAATACGTGCACCAATTATCGAGAGCTCTTTAGGTTTAAATCTCAGATCGAAACTTCAAAATAGCACATCAAAAATAAGCCAAATAAGCCAATAAGCCTTCGTGTTTGAAGCATCATGATTCTTTGAATATGATTTAAAAGCTTTTTTTTTAGTTTCGGAGTATTTTGGAGTTGATTCCGCGCATAAATACATTCTCGCCATTTTAGTCGAACGCAACAAAGCACGAAGCCCAGAAAATTTCGCAATTGTTTCTACCTGAACTACGGACAGAAAAAGCTTTTTCAGGCAAGGTTTTCCTTTTTCCGAAGCTTTTCCTGGAAGAAGGCAACTATTTCGTGAGCAATGAGAGCGGTTTGATTGTTTTTTCTTCACACGAACCAAAGCTGTACCCACTTTGAACGCAGGTGGCCGGAATTGGTTAGTGCTGAGTTCTTGTGTGCATTGCAGCAGGCGTCGATTACTTTAAGCTAACAGCATCAAAGCATATGAAGCGTTTTTTACCCTTTGAACGACTATTACATTATGAAGCTCACATTGCCAAGAGAAGTACTGGAAAAAATGAGTCTGAACGAACAAGAAAAGCAAGCATTTTTGGCGCGAGTTCGTTATTGGTTTTTCGAGGCCTTGATTCGTTTGTCAGAGATCGGCCAATATATTCACTGCAATAACTATTCTGCACCGGTTATTCGCGATTGCACATTCAGAAAGAGAATCCAGAGCATTATTTTATGAAGTTTTGGTTGGAAGATCCATCGATTTCCAGTTGTGCCATCGGCTTTCCTGTATGTTTCGAACTTTTGTTCGCATTGAATTCAATAGTTTCCTGAACAATTTCAAAACTGTACTGTACCTCCAAATCTTTTGCAATTACAATATTTTCCCCATGAAATTATACAGAAGTTTGCCAGTCTGTCTTCCTCATTCTTCGTGAACGAAATTAATCAAAGCCAAGCAAGTATCATTTACAATTTTCAAAAACCGCNTATTCCTTCGAAAAACTCTGCAAATGTACTAGGCCAAAGCAAAATAACACCATGCCATCACCAGCTCGAACTGTTGGTTTTCCATGTTTAATGTAGAAAATTCAAAATGCGGGATGGATCCAAAGAAATTAGAATCACGTTTTGAGCAAAATGCCGCATGAACGGTCACACAGTATTAATCTTGTGTCTTGTGACATTGCTAAAATCAACAGAGAAAACTGCTTACGAATGAAGCTGACGCGTGATATGAAGTACAGTTTATTTATTCAGACAGTTCTTTTTAGATTTCAGAAGCTCAGGTGAAGATTTTCAGGAACAGTTAATTGGCGGAAAGCTTTTCGATGAGCCCTCCCGTCGTCCTCAATAATGGATTGAATTTATTTAATCGATGTTAACATGCTGGAAAGAAAAATGTAGACAATTTATTCCGGATGAGAATCACATATATATATTTTTTCCTGGTCGAGACACTTTTTCTTTGGTATGTGATTTCTATGAAGAGTCTGAACACGAAGCATGCTTTTGGTTTTGCCGTTGTCAGAGTAGGAATAAGCCTTGTTCAAAGTTATCCGCCCTTGCAAAAAAATATAAGAAAATTAGCGGAAATGCTGTGATGACCGAGGATGAGTGGATAAGCACTGTGTCAGATCCAACACACACCCGCCCCATGCTGGAAACCCGACCAGGTGAAAAGCCGGTGCTCAGGTGTGAAGTTGCCCTCCTGTCGGTGACAACCGCACGGCTTTGGCACTGTGGGAAACCCGTCGTGGCGAACGTTGGGAAATGCGGGTCGTTTTTCCCGCGAAAATCCCCGCATCGACATCGTCAGGTGTGGTTGGAAAACGGCCAAGAAACGTTTTGAGGATTGCTGGCATTCGATTTGCTCTTTTCGTCCAAGACCCGAGTTCAAAAGAACCCGAAGTGTCTTTCAATGACAAAAATTTCGGCAAAGTGACATTTATTTTTTTGTGTGCGGTTAGAATCGCGTCAGCAAACCCAACAGTTGGTATTTTCTTTGGGAAGCGTGTAGTCCGATCATTTCTATGGTTTCTCAAAGAAATATTCGAAAGCCGCTCCACCTCTTGATCACATACGATGTGTCCAACTGCTGATGAAAATTAATTAACCCCACTAACGGCAATACAGTACCATAATCTACTTGCTCAACTATATACAGTACTGTAAATCGATCTTAAGATGCCCATTTATTCGTTCTGCTTCTCCGTGAATACTTATGCTTGCAAACCTAAGACGCTCTTCAACTAATTTATTTACTGAATCGTCGGATGCTGTTGACACCTGACCCCACATTTTGTCATCCAGGGATTCATTTTCTGCAACAAGGTCTAAAATTATTTTCATTTCTTGAAAAAATGATAGCGGGTGACTTATCACCATTTTTTTCTCAAAATTGAAACAAAAAGAGGTTGCGTGTCCATAGAAGGGTAAAAGAAAGTGAAATTATGTTTTATATCGTAGGAGCGTTTTATACATGATTCAAGGAGAAATTTTGGATTACTCCTATGCCAGAATAATTGTTTTCATGATGCAATAAAAAATTAATTTAATTCAGCTTCAATTAAACTCAGAATTTATATTCTGATGAGTCTAATTTTTTAATATTGCAGTTCTCCACCTACTGGGTGCTAGGAATCTATCAGAACTTCAGGCTGAAAAATCTGGGTGTGAGTCTTACTTGATGGTGCGTGGTAATCAAGTCAGTATATGCCGTAATTAGAATGGATGACTACATCAGGTGGTACGATGACAATTTTGTTCCTCTTTCGTTTGGAGGAAAGTGAACTAAAGAGTTACGAAACCGTCATGCGTCTTCATCATAAAGAAAAAAATCCTCATTTTGAGTTGGGCTCACAGGAGAGCAAGTGTGTGGTCGAGGATCTGCGGAGGCGAAGAAGACAGAAATCAATGAAACCAGGACGAATGACGTTTCGCAGTCGAGCTTCAGCACGATTTCGCTTAATGAGGTTCCCGGGGGGACTCGGGACTCGGGCCTCGACATTCGAATTCACTCCGTTGTTCTGGCGCAGGGGATGAAAGAAATTTCGACGACCGCCCGTGATGACTTCTTTCCCTCTTTACCGGTTGGGATTCTCAACGGGGCCACTCAGGTGTCCGTTCCTTTTGCTATAATCCCGAGGAATAAGAAACTTTCTATACCACTTCTTGAAACTTTCTGAGAGGTGCTTTAGAGAGGAATCGGCAGAGAACTTCGGCGCGAAATAATTTGGCGATCTCGTGGGTTAACGGCATGAATAATTCAGCAGTGCAGCCACCACGTAAACACGTGTATGCGACCTGCATCCCGACAGTTTTGAGAAATATCGTATTTACTCGAGTACCACACGCACCTTTTTTTTTAAATCGAAATTGCGAGGAAAACGGGGTTGTGCGTAATAGGCAGGTATATCTAAACAACATGTTTTTGAAGTATATGTTTTCATTATATCGGATTCTACGTGAAAATTTTTGACCAATTGAAAGAAAACTGATTTTATTGAAAACAGTTGAAAATAAGTCCAATTCAGGATCGAGTAATGTCTAAATTAAAATGTGGGGGCTCATGTCTTTGATATATTGCAGATTTAGGGTCACTGGAAATGGGGAGCGCGTTTTATTCGGGGGAGGGGGGGGATTAAAACATTTCATTAGAAAATTACTAAAAAAAACCTGGTGCGCGTCTTCTTCAAGGGCGCGTGCTGGTACTCGAGTAAATACGGTACTTGGGTCTCTCGTGTACAATCCACTTCTTCGAAGATCCTTGAAGAAGGTAGCAAATTGCGCACGGTGGGTTCCCAGTTGGACGAAAAGTCAGAGTGAATTTCATGCAGCTTTTGAAATGAGTTCCGCAATAAGAGTAGCTTTTGTTATGAGCTGTAATGTAATGAGTTCAGCTTTTGTATTGTAACCCACTTCCAAATTTTAAAACGCCAACTAGGTATGCCAATTTTTCAAATATGACAAAATATTAACGATTTTTTGACGTAACATAAATTATGCCTGAAAAATAAAAAAAAACTTGATGCTAAAAATCCCTGACTTGAGGACATGCTGGATATTAAACATAAGAAAGCGTTTGTATGTTTGGCTTTGACTTGAACTTTGAATGAAAGTCAAATGATTTTATTTCACTACATGGCAAACTCCCGATGTTTTTGCATGCAAGCCTGGTGTTACATTTTGGTTTGGTCGTTTTCCTTTTGAAAATAATCAAAGTAAGCGTTTTCTGGAAACGTCAAACACAGGTTCCCGATCTTGGCGGAACTCATAAAATTGATTTTCAGACCTGATCGATTTGCTGAGGTGGGAATTTTTCAAGTCCCAAATATTCAAATCTCCCGTGTACGAGCTTAAATGGGTTGATCATAAGTATAGTTTCATTTTAAATCTAGAAAAAAAAATTATGATAAGTCAACGCGGGCCATTTTACTCTTATCGCGTTGAAACTGCAGGAATTAAAGTTAGCGAGATAATTACTTCCATCAATATCATAAACCTCAGCACAGGACTTCGTCAACGATGTTCCGTCGCATGATTTTTTTTATACGAATCGGATAAGAGATACTGCCGAAACATTTTTACACGGATGGATAAGCTCCCCACTATTTGCTGGCAACTAAATCAATCCCCTGCAGCCCCATAAATCTCCACTGATTTCGTCGCTACGGGGCTTAGAGTACACAGAAGCCAGAACTGCCGTTTCGACATTCGCCGATATTTCGATCGGCTTTATGAGCCCGAAACCTTTTCTCCAAACACTCCAGTGATGTCTGTTGGAAGCACAAGTACTGGTTTTTGTATTTACCAGTGTCGCACCGGAGAGGTTCCCGTAATATCCCTTGTCTCGTTCGGATGAACCCCCCGGGGAATGTTTTCACGGCTACGTGGTTCTGAACACTCGACACAGAACCACCAGATCATGATCAGTTTTCTCTGCCTGTCGATTTCCTGTTTCACGGCAATGAAGAATGAAAGCTGCGATCATTGACTTATTTAGACATTTCAATTATATATCTTGACATTCTATGCTTGGGATGCTTTCATCAAATTCACTGAAAAGTCTGCTAAAATTTCGAAGTTTCTCCCTTTCGGAAACTCACTTATCGTTCTTTAAATCTAAAAAAGTTTAAACAGTGAAGCCATGATAAAAATGCGAATTTTCTTCTCCTTTTTTTCTGTCTAGAGGAAGAACTGTTCAGATATGTGTTTTCGGTTTCAGGTTTGTGCTATAGGTTTCGAGGAGCCAACCTGATTTGGTATATTACGATAGCAGGAATCGACAAGGCAAATTTTTATTCATCTTGAAAAAACACTTCGGTAACATTGAGATGCTTCGTAATGTGATTTCCGAGTGCTGCCGTACAGTTATCGAAAGTTTTATTCAACTTTCGTCTCAGACACCAGCCGAGATTTAATTCGGATTTCTCTCTGGTATAAATAGAAAAAAATATTTAAAGTGAGAACTGCTTTTCTACAAGTTATCGAAAAGCGCTGAATTTCACTTGAAATGTGATTACGAGCCCTCGCGCTCGGCCTTTCACGGTGAGTGAAGCATTGATTGGATTTCTGTACCCAGCCTCACGGGTTCAGCCGGACAGCCCTTGACAGTACCTGTTTGTTCTCCAGCAAGAGCGACGCGGAGAACAATGTCGTCGGTAACTAGACGACCGAGTCGATAGGTCATGTTACATGTCCCCGAGCCCGGAAATGATTCAGGCTTGCCGAATTTCTCCCTGAGGCTGTCGTCATCAAACGTTCGGTGTGTCGGAGACAATACGCTTCATTGCTTTTTAGCGGTGAAATTCTGCATGGGCCACATATGCAGACGCGTGATGGCTTAATTTCCGGTTCCTTGCTCAGTTGACTTTTGCAGGATGTCTGTTCTGACAGTGTACTATAAAGGTCAATGAATTCTTTGAAATATACAGATTTGCTCTGAGCCACTGTCTGCATGGGCTGCGACAGGGCTGACCAGAGAAATATTAAAACTAAAAAGTGCAAAGGCTCTGGATATGTACTGAATGTTTGTTTTATGTGAAAACCCTGGGGTAAAATGAACCTTTTCTTGATATCTACTGTACATAAATGAAACCGTTGCTCATGCTGCTTAATTGCGGGAATTTTCATAAATTTCATACCAGTGGTTACCACTATACCCAGAAAACAAAAAGTAGAACAAACATGTGTTGCTTCTATATAAATGCTTTTTGCTAGAGAATTGACGGACTGCTTCTTTTTTGCAACTAAATTTCACAAAAAAGTTCCAGCCGGAATACGAGCAGTGCCCGATGATGAATCAAGAAAAAAATTTAAAGGATACCAAAAAGGTATGCTTTTTATTTTTCCAAATAATAAAAATCAGAAGTGCGACACGACCTCGCAAATAAAAATTGAACAGAATACATTCCGAAGTTGAACTTTAATTGGTAGCTAATTTGAATTTAAAAAAGTTGTGATCAAATTCGCGAACACGTTTAGGACATCCAGGACATCTCAAAAATAGTTACCCCAACCTATTTCGCATACCCATACCTGCGTTATTTTCGGCT
>CAJPEX010005761.1:0-10676 GCA_905338405.1 Notodromas monacha | reverse complement strand
TCAACAGCTGGTTCAAAGCTTAACCGGAAATGAGCTATAATGGTTAATCACGGGATTCGGAAAATTTAGTTTTAATAAACTCATGAGCGGCGAGCTTTGATCGAAGGTTATCAGTGAAGGCAATCGTGGTAATCAACTACAAATGAAGCGATAAGAGTTCGCTTGTAGAGTGACCCATTGAAATCGTTCGACAGAAGATATTTCTAAAACGTTCATCTATAAAATCGGATCGCCAATAAAGTTTTCAACGGAAATACATAGCCTATATATAAGTCATCCAAGGAGTTTCACATACACTTTGCGGTATCAAGGAAAAAAAACGCAGATTTTTGTTTTGAAAAATATAGAGTCGCGTGCCTATAATTATTGAAGGCAATCTACCACCAGAGGTAATCCCATTAAATTATGGTATAGTACTTTTTATGTTCACCCGTAATTTTCGAGTGCGTCACATTTTTTTAACGCTATCGGCAGCAAATTAGAGGAAAAATGCAAAAAACGTTAGGAAAAAAAACTGGATTGCCGTGGAAAGCTCAATATATAATCTTGATGGAATGGCTTTTCTGTGCACGGTATTCCTAATTTGGAGTCCATGTAGACCTTAACAAAATCCAAAAAATACAGCTTTGATAATGAGCCTCTTCCCAGGATTCGTACATTTTGAAGCTGAAAATTAGTGACTATCCTACCTATGACAAAAGTATTCCTATCGCCAAATAAACTGCGACGCAACGAGAAAAATAAAAAAAAAACTTATGGATGTGCAGAAGTATCATGATTCCACATTTTCAATATTCATTTGTTCATCCTTCCCATGAGGTTCTCAAGATTGTAAAAATCCTTTGTGGAGGAGGAGCGACCGAAAATGCGATGGACTGCAAACCATGACATTTTTTTTCAAAACTCGCTGTATTTGATACGTATTGTTCATGACAATAATTCTCATTATACGGTAAAGGCTAGAAAAACATCGAAGATTATCGAACAAAATATACCTTCCAGCAGTTCAACATCACTCTCTGGTCTAAACCTCAGTGGCTGTTGTCAACTGTGAGTAAAACATATTGTTGCTCCAGAAAATGTCAATAACAGTCTTGAAGGGTCATTCTTTACCCAGTGAGTCAAGCTAAAGTACTGTAAATTCCTTTGAATTATGATTATAGACAGCAGAATAAATTCAAACTCCAGTGAAATCCTTCAATCATAAAACACTGATGAGGATAGTTCGCTGCGCAGTGATTAAATACTGTATGGAATCGCTTTTTTCTATCTCTTCTCACGATAGAATAATGAAAACCGCCATTTCCAATTTTAAAAAGCAATTCTACTCACAAAAAAATGACAGCTTGATTTCTCGGTAATTACTGTCGACGCGGCCTTGTGTTTCATCCAAGGCTGCATCGAGAGATTTTTATGACTGATATCCAAAGAAGAAGAAGAAAACACCCGAATAAGTTTAGTTCATAAAAAAAAGTACAGTACCATGATTTCGGATCACAAAATGACCAATTATACTCCAGAATAGAATTCCTTTTTTATTTATCGGTAACCACACCAAAACTTGCTGTTTCAAAAAAGGCGCAGCATTGAGAAATTTTCGAGATTGCAATTCAGTAGGGATAAAAAAATCATTCGTTTTCTCGAGACACCATAAATTCGGATCAGAGAAGAAGAAAAAACAATTCAACTCCAAAAATTTTCCGATTTCTCGGTACCTATATACTGTACACCAAAAATTGCTCTGTGTCTCGAAAAATGCATCGCATTGAGAGCTTTTCATGATATGAATGGCATTCAAGGGGGTAATTAAAATAAGGGGACACAACAAATTCCGTGTTCTCGATAAAGCATGATTTCTGATTTTTGAAAAACAATTCAATTCCAGGAAAAATGACTGATATATAGGTAACTGCACAAACTACACATTTGCTCTATGTTTCATGGAATGCATTGAGAGCTTTTCATGAAAGGCATTCTTGTGTGGGGGGGGGAGGTATACAAATAAATTTCATAATCTCGATATACTGTACACTCACTTCGGACAACCATAAAAAAGGTTCTACTCCGGAAAAATTGACTGATTTTTCGGTAATTTCACCACAACTTGTTTTCTGTTTCAACAGATGCGTCGCATGGATAGTTTTCTATGAAAGGAAGTCAGTGAAAAAATACCAAAATAAATTTCCTTTTCTGGATATATGCAGTATCACTGCACTACGGTTTCGGATCAGAAAAAAAAACCAGTTCTACTGCAGAAATCCATAAGAGACATGCATTGATCATTAATAGATAATGAGACGCATTGATCATTGATTTCCCATCAGTTCCTCTCCGTTTGAATAAATGCAATGCATTTAGACCTTTCCACGCATGAACGGCATTCACGAGGGTGGAGAGAGATATACGTAAAGAAATTTCATTTTCTCGATGAACCGAACTCGATGAATTTCGAATCAGAGGGGGAGAACAAAACAAAAAATAATAATAATACTCCAGAATAGAAATGACAGTTTGAATTTCTCAGAGGGCATACCAAAGAATAAGAGGAAATGAATAAACTGACCTCGACACCGCGGAAGCCGGCAAACACGTCGTGGTATTTGGACAGTCCGAGAACCCCGAGCCAAATCAGAACGTCCATATGCTCCAGGTCGGATTTGACCACGGCTTTCCGCGGCTCCACTGCGCTGTGACGTCGCCATACTTCTGTACAAATCGAAACGAAAACAAACAAAAAAATTTAGTTAAATAAAATATTTATATTCTAGCGATTGAATAGAATCCAGGCCATTTGTGAAACGAGTCACCAAAAGCATAAAAGCGACAGATATGCATGCCTGGGGGGAAGGAAAACGGCGCAATGCCTTCAAAATAAATAAGCACCATCTGTCCACACACGCATTTCAGATGCCCGAATACGTTCGACGTCGAAATCTCTTCTCAGAATGTTCTCGTGCAAAGACGTTCTAGCCTGGCCTTGTCAAGTTGTCAGTGAATACTGTTACAGTATTTGACTATAAAAGGAAAAACTGAATAGAAATTGCGCTCACGATTATTCAACACCTGCAACATTATTCAACATTCTTAAAGCATCATGTTTTTCGGTATTGGACAAACTTCAAATGCTCTAACACAATAAGGATTTCGTCCAGAAATTTTTTTAGTCCTCTCAGAAGCTGCCTTGCTGAAATCTAAGATGGATTGATGAAACAATAATTGACGCCATCGTTTTCCGAATAAAATTTATTCATTTTCTAAAGACAGATTAGATTCTTTATTCTCGACCGGATCGAAATGGAGAGAAGCCTGATACAGTACTTTGAGGAAAGAGAGTTTACAAAATATTTGCTTGGTTTTAAAATTAATCTGAAGGCAGTCGACGAAGCCATGAGGAACATTTCCAAAAATGCGAACAATTTTCGCAATGACTTTATGGCAGATTTGATATCCCTAACTTATTTCAGACATTGTACGCCCATCATAATTTTTAAAATGCCGATACTGAATGCAAATCCATGTAAAATTGTCGACAAGAACTTGCTTTATTAAAGGTTGAAAATTAAAGGGGAAAACCAGAACAAATACACATAGGCTCAAACTGCCTCTCATCATTGATCACCGAATGCTGGGAATTATTTTGTTCCGCAAATAATTCACGCAAAAAGCTTCTCATCCAGGCAACTGTTTTACCAAAAAATGATAATATTCTAATTTCCTCACGTCATTCGACGTTTAGGGAACTTTTTTTTAGCATTCTTCAAAGGCTATTTAGAAGAAGACTTTTTAGTCTGGATGATTATCTGGCCTATAAAATGCAGATATTCCCATCATGGACGCAAAAGTTGAAAGAAAAGCTTCGACAAAGCAGAAAAATCTCATTGTGCTCATTTAACAAAAGATGAGCCCGTGTACTGCCAAAAATTGCCCATGGCGTCTATAAACTCCGGGATGCCCCAACAGGTTGGAGCACAAAACACTATGCATATTAACTTTCAAAGCTCGGCTATATTATAGATATAGAAAGCCCAGGTTGCAAAAACACGAGGAAAAATGCTATTGAATACTCGAACGCTCAGAAAGCCCGATTTATTTTAAAAGAATGCAACGGTCAAAGAAAAGCATCCATTTTGAATAAGGAGATGAGGTAAAATCACTCATCAATTTTACAATTCGTTTCAATATCAAAATGATGCGAAATGTTTTGCGTAATTTTCACAATTCCTTCAACCGTAATTACAGTACATTCGTGGATGGAATTTTCGCCAAGATGAAATTGCGTCTATACTCCATAAGTCAATCGACTGTATTTGCAAAAGTGCAGTTTCAAGACCAAGGGGAATTTACATTTGAAGGTAGAGAAAAATCGCTGAGATACAGGAATTTTCTCGAGAAAACTCGAAGAGCGAAAATGAAAATGCCCTTCGAATTCGAACCAGGAAGAATAATTTATGCTTTCCGCAGCGGTGATTTCAAAGTTAAATGAACCCAGTCCGTTTATTCGACTAATTATCACTGACGCGATTGTTCGGGATGTAATTCGAGAAAATTTTCCACATCATAAACCTTTCTCGCAGAGTTCTAACTCAAGTTTTCAATTGCTGTTCGTCTGTGGTCGTAAAAAAAAAAGCACAGACACGTTCGATGTTTTCGCAATACCTCCAGGGCACGAAAAACACAATAATCCATATTTTACGCATCCGACTTTAGGTATGAATAAAAATCCACCGCCTGCTCGCGAAGATCGAAATGCAAAAAAAGCAGAAGGCCCAAATGAATATTCTACAGTTCTCTAAATCGGAAACTTAGCGGGGGAAAAAAAACATTGTGTTAAAAGAAAGTAATGAACGGACATCTGTCATCTCCCATTTTGTCAGATAAAGGCCAAATCTGATGCATGACGAAGGACAAAACAAAAAAAGGAGAAGGAGACCTTCGGGCGTGAATCTCGACAAAAAGCCGACTGGGGTCCGATTAATGACCAAGCAAACTGAAGTGCAGCGACGAAAAATCGTTGCGCAACCCCGAAAAAAGTAAGGGGGGGGGGGGGGCATTCGGTGGTGAAGTGAGGTAATCTAACAGCAGCTCCCGGACTTGGCAATTTCCGCCACCAAAAAATGTCCAACCTTGATCCCGCCATAAACCCGCTGGCAGCCCCTAACAAAACATTTACATCATGAATACACACACACACACACACTCACACAAGAAGAGCTTGTTTGCACAACCAGTTCTTTCTTGATTATTATTATTGTCCACCAAGAAGAGAAACCCGGCGAAAAGAATGTTTAGAAGGGGTATCGTAAACTTTCCAGCTCTCCAAAATTCTTGATTCCTTTTTTTTTCTCATCGTCAATCCTCGCATCAGTTTTCATTTAATGCTTCCTTGGCTAGCTTCGAGTCCTGCAGAGTTTAAATCAGTGTTTCCCAACCTTTTTCGACCTGCGGACCGGCAAATTTCCACAAAATGAGAAATCCTGCAGAATGGCAATAGCTAGAATTTTTTTTTCTCCGACTCCAAAAAATTTGAAAGGACCTTATGCTGGTAGGTATTTGAAAAGTTTATGTTTTTTTTGCAGAAATTAAGTTGAGAACCAATGAAGCAGCTATAGTAAGAATGTCTTCCAAAAATTTTTAAAGTTTGTTTTAAGAAAGATTTCTCTGAATGAAAAATTAAAATAATTCCTTTCGTCAGATGAAAATTTGTCCGAAGTGTTATTATAGGAGAAAAGCCAACTTTCATTTTTCATCAGATAACTTTACCTGTGATTGTCTCTCCAAAATTTCAAATTGAGGTAACAGACTTCATTGCTATTTTTGATACATTTATCATGTTGAAGAAAACTTCTGCGGACTGGCACCCGTTTGCAGACCACGGCTCGGGGAACACCGATTTAAATCGTTCGATGAAAAAATTGAACATTGCATGCATAAACTGCAATTCCCGAGTATTTCAACATCGTGTGGAGCAAAAATGCATTTACCCTGGAAATTTACTACATTACAGCGCATTTATTCAAACCACACAGGGAATTTTTCGTATATTCAATGCAGTTACTGCATTCTCATTTTTTCCCTCGCCTGCAGTTTGATGGGATTTGAGTTTACCTGCCATGTTTGCTTTATAACGCATTTCAAAACACAGTCTTGAAAAAAAAATTGCGAGGAATTGATAGCATTGCATCATTAAATTGAACCTTACATGATCTGAAACATGAATAACAGTACTCGGGTAGATCGGCTCTTCGGATACCAAAGAGTACTTTTTTTTGAAATTTGAATAAAGCATGATACGACGTTCAGTTTCAATTTTGTCGCTGAATAATAGTACTTGATCATTCCGTATACATGAGTGTCAGAACAAGGGAATGCTTTTTGTTCACATGTGAAGAGTCCCAAATTGCTGGTACTGCTCAATGGAAATACCTGATCATTTCCCGTCCGTTTCTGGAAATAAATTAAGCACTTGAAACAATGGATTGAAAAGGCGTTACTGCGTAAGTGTATTTTGTGAGGGCGCAGAAAACATGATCTCCATTTTTCTTAGATGACAGTTCATCAGAAGATTTTTTAGCCGTCGACGAAATTTCTCCAGATTTTTTATCCGTCGATGAAATTTCTCCAGATTTTTTATCCGCTGATGAATTTTCGTTAATACTGTACTGTATAGCCATTGCATACGGAACCCATATTTATTCGGAAGCATAAAATAAACGAATGAACATCGTATTTCTTCATATACTGTAGCGTTGAACTAGAACAGGGAATCCGCCTGCAGTTGCCGTCTTTGTATTTCCCATTACATCTGAAAATTGCACGAGAATTTCGCAAAAATTCATAAAACGAACCTGAAACATGATTTTGGACATTGAAAATATATGATTTCATGGTTGAGTGCTTGTAAAGCATTTGAAAACAATGCAGAACTAAAAGCAGCGTTTGCATAGGAACCCCATCAATCCTTCCAAGTGAGAACTTGCCAACTTTCACCATGGGATTATTTTTTTCAGATTGGTTGTGGCCATTTCAATGCAGTTACACTGAACCTTTAAAGCATTGAGTGGATATTTTCATGAGATTCGATTTATTTTAAGTAGAGGAACCTATTTGTTGGATTGCCTCGGAAGGAACAATTTTTCTCGCCGCAAATGTTTGCTTAATTTCATCACATCCCATTACATCAGAATCAGAGAAATCCGCAGCTTTCGCTCATTATTCAGTCAGTGGTTCAATCTCGACGATAACTTCCAAAAGAGCTCAGCAATCGAGATCCAAGGGTGCTTTAATTTCAAGTTTTAATTGTTTTTTGGTCAGAAGCAATCATAATGCATGTACAAATAAAAAAAAAATCTCATAAAATCTATGGATCATCGAATACAGTTCAAGTGGACCAATCGAAGTCCGAAGTGCAGATTAGGGAGGTTAGGAAAAATAGGACTGAAAATTGCTTGCAGTAAATTCTGAAAATTTTGAATCACGAAAAGGAGGTGAGGCTGAAATTGTTGCTGCAACTGTTTGTATTGTATCCACATAAAGCATTTCCTTCATCATTCCCAATGCATCAAAAAGTCTGACGCCGAGAAATTGAGGCAAATGATCGAGTTTACAATATGCAAAACCTCATCAAGCCAAGATTTTATGGACCCATGGAAGTTGCTCATTTTCCAGTACTTTCCTGTTATCAGTACCTATTTTTCTTTGTCTCGTGAATTCAGTATTTGTTAGGTTAGGTTAGGTCAGGTTATTTTAATTGAAAGAGATTTGTAACTAACATAACCTGACCTGACCTAACTTTACCTAACCACCTACAAAAATCAGTATCAGCGGAATGCGGAAAAATGAAATTCACAGTTTCTGGTAGGGGCACAGAAAGTAGGTAGAGTACTAAGCTAACAGGAAAGTACCCATTTTCCTTTAAAAGAAGAAAACAGTAATTCGGAATTTCTATCCATCCTTGTCTTCAAATATTTTGAATTACGGAAGTTCACAGTTGAAATATTTTGAGAAAACGAAATTCAGGTTAAACTGATAATTTTTTTCATCGAACCCGCCTTTCCTTATCTTGCCTAACCTGGGATCAACAGTTTTTGAAAGATAGATGGTTAGGTTATTTCTGAAGAATTTTTATCCTTCATTTCACCTTCCACTTATGACCCAAAAACCAGTCATACTCACATTTTGAATGGGGGATTTGAGACTGTGCCTGATGTCTTCTTCGGAGATTTTTCATCAGGAAAAATCACGTAATGTTCCACAGAAAAGTTTGTTATGCTGGAATTTGAGAGTTTGTAGTAATAAAAAAACAATTTCATGAAATGAACCCTACAGGATTTCGGCAGGAACGTTGGACAGGGACAATAAAAAATACGAGTTATATGGAGGTTTCCGATCTGGAGAGGTTCGAGTTAAGAGGTCCGACTGCATATGGGAGGAACCCCATTTTTTAAAGCACTTTCTCGCGTTTTTTTTAACGAAAGCGTCTCAGATCCAAGTAATTACCAACAAAATTTTAAATCGGGATAATTTTGTAGTCACATCCTGTGCATACGCGAAAAAAGATTTAAAACATTTTTGAAATTTGAAGCACTGGTAAGTGCAGCAGAAATAAATTCATTCATCTACATTTAGAAACAAGGCTTTTGAAATCGCTGTTTGCACCAAACGCTTGTGCATCAGTGAGATAATAATCTGGCGTGACGGTTTTCCAGATTCTTATCACCGAAGAAAAGTTATGTTTAGAGAAGTGAGAATATCTCAAGATCTGTCAATCGGGTCAATTTTTAAATGATACAAGAAAAGTTGAAGAACATCTTCGGCCTCCATTTAAGATGTTGTGGAATTTTTCAAGTGTAAAATTTGCGGAGTTATTTGCTTCGGAAGTTTGCACGTCGGGAATTGCGCCATAGGCAAAGCATCTTTTCTTTGCTGATTTCATTTATTTTTGAAAGTTAGTTTTTATTGCACAATGAGAGATTGTATTTGCTGATTGTGTGTGTGATTGTTGTATTCATGAAACCTGTGATCAGAGACAATAATAAGAGAGTCCTCTTTTAACATCCTGAGGAGTGAGGATGCACCAGCTTCTCTGATTTTCCTGCGGCCATAATGAAGTTTCGTATTTTTAAAATTAAATTCCCTTGGAGGCTGGGTAACTGCCTCAGCACTCAGATGTCTCTTGCATCTGGAATATTGTTAATGCAGCTTAAAATCTGCAATAGGTAAGCATCGCTTGCTGCTCAGTCCTGCAAAGAACACCATACCTACAACACTCCATCAACCCCTTCGCAACACGTCACACGTCAGGTGAGACAGGAATGTCATGCAAAAGTTAATCACGACGTCGTGAGCTCACGTAACCTTTCGCTACATCTCCTCCCGGGACACGTCAAGGCATTATCACTCACACGCAAAACATCTTCCTCTCGAACGATTTTAAACCCGACTTGAAGTCAGACCAAAACCAAAAACAAAACGAAAACAAAATGTCGCGCTTTTTTTTTCTTGCCATCCAGAAAAAAAATAATAATTACGGTGTGCGAATGGGTCAACGATGCCATCAATAATCCCATTATTTTCGGTTTCCATGTCGAATTCTGATGTTAAATTAATTAATTGCAGTGCCATGTTTCGAGAAACCGCAACAGAAGTCATCATTCCATAATTGTTGTGGACAGCAAACATTCCTTACTTGGGAGATTGTAGAAAAATTTTATTGATTTAATTTTTCCACGAACAGAAATTCGAAGATAGGAAAACCATGCGGTGTTCACCAAAATACCTGGCCAATTAATCAAGAAAACGTCATGCAAAAAATCAAGCCGTAATTTCACGTCAACCCCCAAATACAGTATAAGCAAAGACTGTAGTCATGAAAATCCTTGGAATTTGCTTATACTGTATTATACTGCTGTGTTATTCATACCTGCATACATTATTAAAGAGACCGACACTGTTTATACTGTATTTCAGCATATTCAATATAGAACATCATCGTTGACTATATTGCATTTTTGAAATTCACAAATAAAGCTTTTTTTGTATCTCATCACCCAATAGATTCAGAAAAAACACAGCGTTCCACCCAATTAAATACGTACCAATCGGGGTTTAATTGGTACTCCACAGAATTCCTTAGGATAAAAATCAAATGTATCCAAGAGTTTTATTGGGAATCATTTGCAAAAGTCAGAGGTGGGAAATATTTCTAGAAAATTTCCCTTTTTTCACGCGCAAAGCACTAAATTTCAAGTTTCGGTTAAAACTTAGGAACAAAATTTGTTTTTTAAGAGACAATTGGGAATGTCATGTCGTAAGCATTCGAGCGAAAATTCGACTAAAAAAAAAACTAAGGTTCAGCAGATAAACTGAATAAATCCAGCGAAGTACAAAAACGAGACACACGCCAGATGTCTTAACCAGCCAGCAAATAACCCGATTGCGCAAAAACCGCCGACGGTGGCAATTTTTGACGGTCCTCGCATTCTCTCATCCGTGCCCTCCTGCATCTCGAAACTTGTAATACAGTTCATGAAGAAAGAAAAAAAAAACGAAGTGAAAAGAGAAAATAACAACGGGAAACGAGCCCGATCGCTTTATAGAAAACAATGAAGAAAAGTCCTTCGCGCTTTTTCCAGGCCACGAAACGCGCGTCATTTTACGCCGGACGACGTGAATTATTA
>CAJPEX010005760.1:0-15072 GCA_905338405.1 Notodromas monacha | reverse complement strand
ACCCCCCCAAATGGAACTTCCCCAAATATCTCGAAATCATTCTTTGTTCGTTTCCTTCCGTTGAAAATAAATT
This sequence comes from Notodromas monacha, assembly GCA_905338405.1. Classification (NCBI taxonomy): domain Eukaryota; kingdom Metazoa; phylum Arthropoda; class Ostracoda; order Podocopida; family Cyprididae; genus Notodromas; species Notodromas monacha. Next base: position 14,999 of record CAJPEX010005760.1, on the reverse strand, counting down.
TCATAGAATCGATCAGATATGACTGAACCAGTTACAGTATTCTGCAATTCCAAGGAAATATGGCCTCTGGCAAAATACACTTTTTATGAGTTTAGAACGACTCTTCAAATATAAATCATAGTTTAGAAAAAAAATATTTTTTGTCCTTGTGAAGTAATATTTCAATCGCACACATAAAATATTTTGACAAGGTCAAATATATATTGGCACAAAACACGATTTCAAAAATATCACATTAACGTTGTCAGAACAAATAATTTGAAAAAAATGTTTGCAGGTAGAAAATCAACCTGAACTCTCCAAAATATTTTTATAGAACATAACCAGGTAACAAATCCTTTGTCAAACTAAATTTCTTTTTTTCAGCAGAAAAATAAAATCAATTCATATTGAATAATAAATTCCAGTATTATTCACTCAGGTCATTCTTTTCCAATAGGTACTGACAGGTTCTAACGCATGGTCTCATGTGGGTCACTGTGCAATTCGCACCTTTCCATCACAAGTAAAAGGAAATTGTTCAAAATCTGAGCCAGTGCTTCTTTGAAATAGGTACTCAGGTATTGGTTGTGCCAGTACTTCCTGGGATACCTAAGGTTTCTGACTCAGAATCCCCAGAACCAACGTATTGGATCAAAATAAAGACTTGAAGTAAATCTTTGTTCACTTGCCAATCCTACAATTGCAGCCCTGACTTTTGCATATTTTTATTTCATTCAAATTTAGCACTGCTCACAGATAAGAGAACACTTTTTTCAGGAGAACATGATGGTCAACTTCAGGAGAAATTTATTAAATGTTTTTGAAAATTCATTCAAGATGTTTGTCATGAAAGTAGGTATATTTGGACCATGTCAAAACTGAAGCCCATAAAGTAAAAAACAAACAATGTCTCCAATTTGAATTCTCAGGTGATCCCTGGCCAATTACCTCATGTAAATTGCAATTCAGACCTTTCCAACTTTAAACTTTTTGATTCAAAGCTCCCTTGGTCAAAATTCAAAGGCCCTTTTTTTCTAATAAAATGAGCTTCATTTGAGAACACCTGCTCCAGTACACACCCAAAAAAACAAATTGAAATTATTTTCTTGATACTCCTCACAATGAATTTGGCACCTTCCTATATTGGCATGAAATCTATGAAAAATAAGGAGTTTTAATGGTTTGGCAAGAAAATGCTTTAAATCAACACACATGAAGCCACATTCAAAAACTCACTGTTGAATTTGTTCAAGAGTCCCTTCAAATTTGATTTTTCAGATGGTCAACTGGAGTTTAGTATTTCCTCTGACTGATGGGATGGAACTTTCAACTCAATCTTCTCACAATTCTAAAGCAAAGGAGTTGAAATTTGAAGTAAATGAGCTATTATTAAAGTTGATTAAATTTCAAAAATCAAGTCCAACTCCTTCCAACCGAGACTCCAACAAAGAAACTACAAACTGCTCATTAAAGATAAATTAATTGTCAACAACGATTTTAATCATACCAAATTTTTTCGCAGAAGTGCTACAGCGCAAAAAATCCCATCATACAGAATATTCCACAGTCTGCACATCAAATTCATTTTCAGTGATCCTCCACAATTTTTGATGAAATTTTGAAAATGTTCATGTTATGTTCATAATTTTCAGTTAAAGAGGATAAAAAAAGTAGCCTTGAACTTTAACTGAGATAAAAGGGACGAATTTATTAGAAAATTAATTTTCATTAAATCGATGAATGCATTAAACCGTTATCCATTTGAATTTGTAGAAGCTTCTGACAAAAAAATTTCACTTCGGCTGTGAATATTTTGTTGTTGGGTTCGAATAATTCACTTTTTTCCCCAAGATTTCCCGATTCGACGAAAAAGGTCTGGCTTGCAGGAAATAAAATTCGGTTTCTGAAGAAAAAAAAAGTATTCTCGAAGAAAATTTCTTCTCGGGTCGCCAGAACTTTATGGCAACACGATTTCACCATTAACTGACGAAATTTTTTCAAATCGACCATCGCACACAAAGTTGAGAAAAAAAAACNATTCCTCCCAATATTCGTCAGCGTTGAATTATTTAAATGCAAAAATGAATAAATAATGTCGACAAATTTTCTGCTGAAAAAATAAAAACATTTTGGCAATTTTTCATGCAGGAAGATGTTGACTTTTACAATATTCACAATTCAAATTTTCGACATTCATATTTTTGACAGAAAAATTATAAAATTTTACTGTATGTGGAAAAGACGCCTTAAATTTTTGCGATGCAAAATTTCACGATAAAATGAATTTCAAAATGAGCTTTCTCCGAAAAACTAGACACAGAAAATAATATTTCAAAAAGAGGTGCTCCACGAAAAATTCAATTTCTGCGCTTCCTGAAGATCAATGTGACAAATGTTTCAATTTTTTTTAGTAGTGCAAGAATAAATTCCGGGGAAAAAAATAATTTTCCTTTCGGGTCAGTCGAACACACGGGATGAGGTAACTCTCTCAACTCATGGTTGAACATTTGCATTTTATTCTTCGAACACGTGGTTGACAAATACACGCCATCATATGGTCAGCTCCAAACAGAAGCTCAAACCAAATGTGAATTCAAATTTCACTGTCAAATCACCGACACTCAACGTGTGACCAACACCCCCCCAAATGGAACTTCCCCAAATATCTCGAAATCATTCTTTGTTCGTTTCCTTCCGTTGAAAATAAATTTCATAGAATCGATCAGATATGACTGAACCAGTTACAGTATTCTGCAATTCCAAGAAAAAATGGCCTCTGGCAAAATACACTTTTTATGATTTTAGAACGACTCTTCAAATATAAATCATAGTTCAGATAAAAAAAATATTTTTCGTCCTTGTGAAGTAATATTTTCAATCGCACACATAGAATATTTTGACAAGGTCAAATATATATTGGCACAAAACACGATTTCAAAAATATCACATTAACGTTGTCAGAACAAATAATTTAAAAAAAATGTTTGCAGGTAGAAAATCAACCTGAACTCTCCAAAATATTTTTATAGAACATAACCAGGTAACAAATCCTTTGTCAAACTAAATTTCTTTTTTTCAGTAGAGAAATACAATCAATTCATATTGAATAAAAAATTCCAGTATTATTCACTTTAGTCATTCCTTTCCAATAGGTACTGACAGGTTCTAACGCATGGTCTCATGTGGGTCACTGTGCAATTCGCACCTTTCCATCACAAGTAAAAGGAAATTGTTCAAAATCTGAGCCAGTGCTTCTTTGAAATAGGTACTCAGGTATTGGTTGTGCCAGTACTTCCTGGGATACCTAAGGTTTCTGACTCAGAATCCCCAGAACCAACGTATTGGATCAAAATAAAGACTTGAAGTAAATCTTTGTTCACTTGCCAATCCTACAATTGCAGCCCTGACTTTTGCATATTTTTATTTCATTCAAATTTAGCACTGCTCACAGATAAGAGAACACTTTTTTCAGGAGAACATGATGGTCAACTTCAGGAGAAATTTATTAAATGTTTTTGAAAATTCATTCAAGATGTTTGTCATGAAAGTAGGTATATTTGGACCATGTCAAAACTGAAGCCCATAAAGTAAAAAACAAACAATGTCTCCAATTTGAATTCTCAGGTGATCCCTGGCCAATTACCTCATGTAAATTGCAATTCAGACCTTTCCAACTTTAAACTTTTTGATTCAAAGCTCCCTTGGTCAAAATTCAAAGGCCCTTTTTTTCTAATAAAATGAGCTTCATTTGAGAACACCTGCTCCAGTACACACCCAAAAAAACAAATTGAAATTATTTTCTTGATACTCCTCACAATGAATTTGGCACCTTCCTATATTGGCATGAAATCTATGAAAAATAAGGAGTTTTAATGGTTTGGCAAGAAAATGCTTTAAATCAACACACATGAAGCCACATTCAAAAACTCACTGTTGAATTTGTTCAAGAGTCCCTTCAAATTTGATTTTTCAGATGGTCAACTGGAGTTTAGTATTTCCTCTGACTGATGGGATGGAACTTTCAACTCAATCTTCTCACAATTCTAAAGCAAAGAAGTTGAAATTTGAAGTAAATGAGCAATGATTAAAGTTGATTAAATTTCAAGAATAAAGTCCAACTCCTTCCAACCGAGACTCCAACAAAGAAACTACAAACTGCTCATTAAAGATAAATTAATTGTCAACAAAGATTTTAATCATACCAAATTTTTCAAATTTTTTCGCAGAAGTGCTACAGCGCAAAAAATCCCATCATACAGAATATTCCACGGTCTGCACATCAAATTGATTTTCAGTGATCCTCCACAATTTTTGATGAAATTTTGAAAATGTTCATGTTATGTTCATAATTTTCAGTTAAAGAAGATAAAAAAGTAGCCTTGAACTTTAACTGAGAAAAAAGGGACGAATTTATTAGAAAATTAATTTTCATTAAATCGAATGCATTAAACCGTTATCCATTTGAATTTGTAGAAGCTTCTGACGAAAAAAATTCACTTCGGCTGTGAATATTTTGTTGTTGGGTTCGAATAATTCACTTTTTTCCCCAAGATTTCCCGATTCGACGAAAAAGGTCTGGCTTGCAGGAAATAAAATTCGGTTTCTGAAGAAAAAAAAAAGTATTCTCGAAGAAAATTTCTTCTCGGGTCGCCAGAACTTTATGGCAACACGATTTCACCATTAACTGACGAAATTTTTTCAAATCGACCATCGCACACAAAGTTGAGAAAAAAAAACGAAATCTTCGACAATAACAAAAAGAGGCACATTCCACGAAAGAGACGAACGTTGTTCACTGAGCCGAGAGCAGCGATAAACTGACTTCCCTTCCCTTCGACTCCAAAAGCAGCCAGAAAAAAAAATAGGGAACCACATCCCGAAGCCCGCGAAATCATTTCTCATTCCCGGAACAACCCAAACACTCACACGCACAAGAACGTTTGACTCAGCCAAGAAGAAATAAAACTCTCGGCATCAGTGAATCAACATCCCTTGGAACTTACGCCTCCAGTTCGAAGTTCACACCGGGTAGTACTTTAGTAGACTGTAGTCGTAAATAATGAGCGCGAGGAGAAATGAGCGCCATGTGTGTCAAATTGCGCACAACCCAACTGAGCAGTCACATATTTTAAATCAATTCAACAAAGAACTTGGTTGAATTGATCTAAATGGTATAATTCCTGCAGCATAAATACATTGGTTGGTGCATGGCCAGAGGACCTTATCTTCTTACGCCCAGCATCCCATACTGATATAAATGAGCTTAAGAAAGATTTACAAGCATATCAGAATTCAATGAAGAGACCCTTTCTGAAATCATAAGAGGATCAAGATGAACTGTTGGCCTTCTATGATTTCTCATCAAAGATTCTCTCTAAATTGTTCATTCAACTAAACCTAATATGGGAACAGGCTGAAGACCTTGTGTTTTAAATTGGGTTCAGTAACTGCTGCAATTGCTATAATTCTGGCTCATGCTGAAATTATTTTTAATGATATTTTGTCTTTTCAATGTCAGGGGGAAAAGGGGGATGTACGAGGGTTTTAACAAAAGTTCTCGGAGTCAACCACAAGCCATTGCCGGAGGTGGATGAACATTTTTTTATTGGATTCCTCATCCTTTTTTAGCCTATTGTGAAAGAAGGGCTTCAAGGGAAAGTGTTTTTTGTCAATAAGAAAATTTTTTTGACCCAAAAGTTATTTTTCATTTTCATTCCAAGAACTTCTGTTGGAATTGATGGGCACAGCACCAGAAAAAACTCATTCAATTTTGTTCCCAGTTTCCATTTTTTGTCTAGGGATGAAAAAAAAATTGGTTCTAGCTTAAAAAAGGAGGAGGAATCCAATAAAAAAATGTTCATCCATCTCCGGTGATGGCTTGTGGTTGACTCCGAGAACTTTTGTTAGAACCCTCGTATGCATACACATCAGTTGTGTAATTGTACACTGTGGAATGTATTTTCATTTATTTTGGTATCCATATACAGCTTTTTTTTCTGTTTCACATTCTGAAGTGATTGAATGCTTTTACTGGGTTTGGGTGTGGGAATGTTGATTGAACTTCGTGAATGCTGAAAAGCAGAGAATAAAGCCCTCTGTTCATTCATCACTCAAGAACTTTGTCAACATACCCATAAAAAAAGAAATTCTTCAAACATTTCAATAATTTTCTCATAAATTCAGCAATTTATAATATCCTATATACAGTTGAACCTCCCTCATTCAAATTATTTTCAAGTTTTTAGAAAACAAAACCCTTTTAAACCCCCCATAAATCGAATTCACTGGAGACTTTTTTTTTTTAGCTATTATTTGATTTACACAAGAAAAAGACACAAGGAATCAGAAAATGTAACAATGAATTTTGAAAAGAAGTGCAAGACTAACTGGGCAAATAAACCCTCACCTTCAACTTCAGGATCTTTTCGACTCACTCAAGAAGCGAATTAAGGCCCAGAATATCGCCAATTACAATTTTATAAAATTCTCCAACTGGAAACATCCCCAACTTGAATTATTCAAACCTCAAGGGATTAAAATTCAACAGGAATCCGGCCTATTTCTCAACACAAAATGTCTCGTTCGGCAGATAATCCGTGTTCGTGTCACTCAAATGACATCAAGAAAATTTTTGCGAGCTCGAATCCATCATAATATGCGATTTATCACCAAGAAACTCAAAAAGTTAACATTTTGAACGCAAAATACGATAACTCCAGATTCGTTCAGTTGGACCGCGCTCAATTGTACAAATCATTTCGAAAAGCAATGAACGGCCCAGAATATCACCAATTGTAATTTCCTGTAATTTTTCTTTCTTTCGCCCCAATGAGAAAATACTTATTTCCCCTCACTCAAAAACCTCCCTAACTCAAACTTTTGATCCTTGAGTTTGACTTGAACAGGAATCCGGTTTATTCCGTGGGACAAAAACGTTTCATTTGGCAGAAAATCCGTGTTCTATAGTCACTCAAATGGCACAAAAAAAAGTCTCGTGAGTTCGAATCAATGAAATTTAAAAAATGAACATTTTAAACGAAAAATAATGTCCAGTACAGTACCTGCAAATCCGTTCAGTTGGACAGCGCTCAGTTTTACCCCAGCCCCTCCAAAGGAAAAAAAAAAACGACGCTCAGTTGAACTCTCATTCATTATACTATAGTATAGCGTGTGTGTGCGTAAGTATGTTTTCTTCGTTTATTCTACTCATTTGAATTTCTTTCTTACCTCAAGTCAAGGCTGAGATTCCGGTAGTGGGTTGGCCGCCAGGGTTTCGTGCCCGGAGGCGAGTTGGGCGAGGACCAAGACGCCTGCTGCTTGTTGTTGTTGTTGGTGGTGTTGTTGTGCACAGGTGGGAGATCCATGATTGGCTCAGTCCCACTTCCTGTTTGATAACCCCGACACTCTTCTCACATCACTGCACACCCTCGCGAAAATTAGTCCTTTGGAAGAAGGGAACTAAGAGGAAGGTGTCTTGTTTAAACACTCAGCTTTTTCAAATTTCAGATAGGTGTCGCATCAATTTAAGATGCGAATAATCAGGAATAATTTAGCCAGCCCTAACCTGAATAAAGGGAATCTTGAGAAAACAGAACAAGGTTAACACAAAAGGGGGGATATTCTAATAATCAGTGTTCCCAACATTTTTGGGCCTGCAGACCAGCAAATTTTCAACAAATGTTCTGCGGACTGGCAAAATTGTGTAAAATTTTTGAAAACTCAAAAAAGTTTTGCCTGATTGAGTTGCCTGAAATACTTTATGGCGGGTATTGAAAACGTTTCAGGATTTTGAAAAAAAAATCAAGGTGACAACCAATGTAGCAGGTATAGTGGAATGTCTTCAAAAAATTATAAAGGTGGGCTTGAACAAAAATGTATCTGAATGAAAATTTAAAATAATTTATTTCATGAGGTGAAAATTGATCTTGAATGTAATTAGGAGAAAAGCCAACTTTTATCTTTCATGAGATAATTTCAAGTTTTCAACAGCAATTGACTTGCAAAAATTTCAGATAAAAATACTGTAATGTCCTTCATTGATAGTTCTTACGAATTTATTATGCTCCAGACAATTTCCCACAGACTGGCAAAAAACTTCTGCAGACCACAAGTTGGGGAACACTGCTCTAAATAATATACAAACCCATTCATTCCACATATTTAAAAAATACTTGAATAATCTAAAAGAGTTTTCTGGACAATGCGATTGCAAAAACAGAAGAGGGATACTCATTATCCAGAGATTAATGTTTAAGAAACTAAATTTCTGGATCACTGAATGGTTTCAATACTTGTTGAGCAAAAAAATTTGGAGGGAGGCCAAGAAGAAATAAAAAATTGCCTTCAAAAATTCACTCCTTCACAAGAAGAGAGAAAGGACTAGAGGAAGGAGTCTTTTTTAAACACTCATCTTTTCAAGGTCAAGGCAGGTGTCGCCCAGATTTAAAATGCGATCAATCATGGCCACTTTAACCAGCCATAACCCGAATTAAAAAAAAACTTGAAGAAGTGGAATAAGGGTAAAATAAAAAAGGGTAAAGAATATTCAGAACTCAAGCCTTGGTTCACAAATTTTAGAAAACTTTTTTTTGCAAATAATTTAGAAGAGTTCTCTTGACAAAGACACTCCACAAACAAAAAAGAATATTCCTTTTAATGATATTAATGATCAAGAAAAAAATTTTCAAATCACTGAATGGTTTCAATACTTGGGCGAAAATTGGACAGAGGCCAAGAAGATATAACATTATCACACTCGGTAGAAGTCATGTCTACATTGTGTCTTTCAAACATGGGGAATCAGAAAAGTTTTTTCCATTAAATTGCGATTGATTCTTCATGAAATATGCCTCGATCGACGAGAGGCGGTTTAATCATGACTTTCGAACAGAACAAAAACACAAATTTAAATTACCGTGAGGTATTGCATTTTCCTTTGTGAAAGATAGCACATGAAGTGGTCACAAAATTCGCGAATTATATTTCAACAAGAAAAACTCTGTCTAATGAAAAAACCAAGTTTCATTTGAATGAAATTATTGAATTTATAATTGGGAAATATCCTCATCATTGGAAATAACAGAATCGTCGTAAGAGTCTGAACATGATACTGATATAAATCACCTACAGAAAATCCCACTTACCGATTAATTTAAATTGTCAACACACCGGAATTACACAGAACATAGGAAATCAAAATTATTGAAACTTATGTATCAAGCCCAACAAAAATTCAACATCTCAGGGAGAAAATAACGCCGATTTTCATCGAAACAATTCTCACAAGGGAAAGCGTTTCGAACCCAAAATCGCCAAAGAACTTCAAAATCAACCGCGTTGAAGAAAACGTACTCGACATATTCAGGAACACAATCGGAAATCACCAATAAAACACAACCGTTCTTTTGTGCAAAAATAAAAAGAATCACAGCACACGTCATTCACTCAGTCGTCAGCCGTCGCGACGACAGTTTCGCTTAATAATTCACGACTCACCGGCGCGTCGCCAAAAATTTCGCAACCCCCTTCCCCCGAAACACACGAAGAGGATAAAACTTCGCAAAACAAGCCATGGGAAAATATGTGCGGAAAAAGTGGACCAAGGGCACATGGTCTGAGAAAAGCCTCCGGTGCACGTGACCCGAAGTGACCTCGTTTTTTCCGGGGCTTCCGCGGAGTTACTTTTAACTCACATTCCGTTTCGACCGTTAAAAAAAGATTCACTGGGAATTGATTCGTTCACCAATAAAAAATGAAAAAAAAACCTACACACTCCTGAACTGGTTCACAGACTTCACGACCTTTCGAAAACGGATGCTGGAAAACACTGACCCGACACTCGGATGTCGACACAATACCGTTGGAACAATGTTGGTTCCTTCCTGTTAAAGCTGGTCTTGCACTTGTAGTGCTTCTTTTATCATGCGCGAATCCGTCAACCCAAAATCCTCAGATACCGAGATTTCAATACTTTAGCGATAGATTAGGTACACTATTAGGTTAGCATATTTCTTAAGTTTGATCGAAGTGATTTTTCAAAAACTCCACAAGTCAAAAATCCTCCACGTTTGATTAGGGGAAGTTGAACTGCACTTTATTTAATTTCTAAGTAGAAAATACTCAAACTTCATACAATAGTTGACCAACTCTTATCTGAACTCAAAAACTCCCTCAGCGCATTTTGTACACGGGGTCCGATGTATTTTTACGATAGACTTTTTGAGCATAAATTGAAATTTTCGTTGAAAAAGTGTTGAAAGTTGCAGGGGAGATGGGCGAACTTGCATAATTTTAGATATTCTGTATTCCATACAATGTTTAAGTAATGAAAGATAAATTCCAGATCTCGTCAAAATAACACACTTTCTGGGTTGAACTGAAAAACGGACAACAGAGCTCAACACAATCGAGAACATTCAAACATTTCCTTTTCCATTTGAAAAATGGCGATGGCTTCCAAAATACATTTGAAAAAAAAAAAAACTCGCGAAATTCCATGGAATTAATTTAAATCACACGCTAATTTTCATTTCGTCAGATTAGTGCCACTTTTTTTTTTAAAGGACTCTTACCGCTTCTGGTATTTAACATCAACTTTCTCCCGGTTCTCTTTCGGATTCTCTTTAAAATTACTCTTGCCTTGATGCGTATATTAACCGAGATCGAACAAGAGAAGGTCGAAGAATGATAAGAACAGATGGTTACTCTAATCACAGCTTTAGATCTGCCACTCCTAGTTTTAGAGCCATACAAATTCCAAAGAAATCTTCACGGTTTTTTCAACCGAACCGAGCCCGTTTTCAACGAGAAAGGTAAAAAATACCCCAAGAAAATTCAAAAAAGAGAAAGCAATCATCAGAAGTACGAGCGGGAATAATTCAACCCAAAAATTGTCTCCTACTTTCTCTCGGTCCAAGAGAATTTTCCCTGACACGGTACCCAACAGGTACTAGCGATGTCCACACCTTAATCATCGGTTGCTTCCCAGTGAACATTAATTTCAGAATTTGTTCTAAAAGGTACGAGGAAGTCAGTCCAAGGAAAGAGAAACAGGAACGTCGGCACTCCTATACTTCTGAGTGCGGACGTCAATCACTCCCATCAACAAGTAATTTAAATACTTTTCTGCCAGGATTATCGGACAGGGAAAAGGTATGCTCGTATAAACCAACAGGTCTGTCTTCACTTGAATGAAACGGATAAAAAATAAATTCACGAAAAGCGACGGATGGGATACGAATCGGATTAAATACACACGATATATTCTGGAGCACTGTTCAAATGAATAAATGGGACACGATTTGCATTCTCACGGAACTTCCGTATCCCGGTATCCACATTATCGGATGCATTTTCCACAAGCAGCAACACAGCCAATTTTATAAGAGATACAAAAGGAAATAATCTCGGAACACGAACTGATGGGGAATTTCTCGAAGAAAAAAAATGCGGACGAAAATTGGATGATCACACTCCCGAGCTCTTATCTACAGAGGAACATGAGTAACTCATGAATTCAACCATGGATCAGAGTCGAGAAGCAAGAATACTGAGAAGCTGTTGCACGGAAGACACAATTCAAGATTTTCTTTGTAACGAAGGTTGATGGGAATGAATCGGTTTATTCCATCACAATTGGGGGATTGACATAGTCTCGGAAAGAGTGACTGGAGTATATCTATACACACGATTATCAGCTTTTCGAAAATTAATTTCTTTGCGACGCGCTCGCAGAAACCGGAGCATGTCATGCGATGAAATAAACCGCAAGAGCGTTTCGTGATGGAACAAATATGCTTTTAGTGATCACTTCAGCGGCCGAGAGATTTAAATCGTAGGATAAACACACAAAATAGAGATCGAAAAAAACGAACACTTGGCTTTCTCACCTTCGAACGGAAACACCCATTCAATCTCGCTTGGAACTGCGATTATCGGTTTCTAGCACAAATCTATTCTCAAAGTTATTCTCGCGGAATCAGCTTTCCGCATAAGTCAATCTAAATACTTCACTTCAGCAAATCGTCCACAGTTTTCTATATCACTATGCAGTATTTATAAAATACACAGGTACACTTAGATTCCTGTGGTCTAGTGTACTTTAGCCATGCCAGTGGAACGCACTGTGCGCGTCCATGCGCGCGGCCATTTAATTTACCCGTGCTGCCCTCTATGTACCCTTGCAAAGAGTGGCACATGACGCGGCTCAGTAAAAACAACGCGGCGTCGTTTTTACTGAGCCGCGTCGTTTTTAATTTTGCCAATATGCTCCTTACCTAAGTCAGACATTCTTGGACTCAAGAATGTCTGCAAGAGTCTTTTGGACTTGAGGGTAATAACTGGAAAATATTTTGAATATTATTTCATTGAGGAACACAATTGTCAGATTTTTAAATACTTATAGACAAAAGAAACATTTTTCACCTTTACTCTCACACATCCTCTAGTGAATTGATTCTTGAATCCCTGTCAATCCCCAGTGATTTGTGAATGCATGGANAACTCAGTTGCGCACGCATGCGCGGCCGTCCACGTTAATGAGTGGGGCGAGGGGCGAAGGAAAGTTAGAGCACGCTTTTAACCAGCTGACAACAATCACCCGGCACAAAGAAGAAAAAGCTAGCTTTTTCTTATGTAAACTTTGCTGCCGTATGGCAATGTTTTGCTCTATTTATATGCAGCAATCCTCAAAGTGAGAAAAGTGCAACAAAGTTATTCCTTTGCATTCGCAGGTACGTGCGAATTTGCATGTACAGATTTTCAAGTGAGTTTCGTTCCATTGTTCCCATTCAGTTTCCAACTTTTGCGGAGAAACGTAGTGCGTACTTTTCACAGCGTTTTAAAAAAGAATTTGAATTTTTTTATATTAAAAAAACAAAAATGTTGGCCAGTAAATTTTTCGTTCTAGCAGTTTGTATTATTTTTAACAAATACAACTCAAACGCTCAAAGTGAAAATTGTGCATTAATAGGCGAAAACTGGACTTGCTATGATTTATGCAAGGAAGGGGTTTGTCAAGTCACTGCGTATGAAGGTATTATTAAATTAACTGGTCCGGAGCTTAATATAAACTGCGCAGCATTTAACCAAATAAAGGTAAGAATTTTAGGCTTCCGCTAACATTCAATCTTCAAGAAAAAGTGCACTATTTAATTCTTCAGGTTGTTATTCTTGATGGTGACGTGGATTGTGTGGGAGATGCGGAGTCTTCTTCCCTCATTCTTGAAGGAGGACGTTGTAGATTGGCTGGACAGGTGTCATCGGTGATTGGTACAACAGCGGTTCCAATCTCCAGCAGTGTTCCCATTTTTGAGGGAATCTCCAGCAAAAATCCAGCCTTCCAAGTTACGGAACGAATTCTTGATGAGGTGTCTTTTCCAAGGGCATCCGTTGTTGGAGCTGGGGATCTTCTCAATGGATCCAACATTTCGCACAATCACACAACATTTCAAGATCACATGTACAATCAAGTGGTTGCGGGAGTTTCAAGTTTCATCGCGATAATGCTGTTGGTGGTTGGTATTTGTGTTGGCATCGCGAGCGGACTGATCATTTATATGGTCAGAGAATATGCCATCAACAGAAGAGATCATCGCGATTATACTGAGGTATGAAAAACATAAAATGGAAAATAAACAAAATTTCTTAATTAGTTTATTTTATCAACAGGTTCTGATTGGGGAGCATCAGAGGACTTTGACTCCGGAAGTAGTGGAACTCCAGAGTGTGACCAGTGAAACGCGGAATTCAACTTTAAATACTACAAGTGATCGTAATGATTCGGGAATGGAAAGTATCAATCTTCGCGCTTTGTCGCTGATTTCGCGTCAAGAACAAAAGCATTATGGTTCCGCGTCGTCGGTATTGAGTAACGATGGCATGGTGGTAAAAAAAAAAGTAAAAATAACCAAAAATTGCGCGGAAATGCGAAAAAGCGTTCACAGTTTAAAAAATGGACAAGAAGAAAAATTAAATTTCTCTCGCGTTGTTTCTATGAAAGAGGGAGGAAATCGAGTATTTGAAGTTGAAGGGGGAAGGGACCCTCTGGCAATTTTACCCTGTATTTCGGAATCGATGTCGAGCGCGTAGTTATTTGGCTGCCGCGAAAATCACGCGAATTTTGCAAAAAAGGAGAATAAATAAAATGTTTACAAGAGTTTGAAATTTGTTCACTTATTTAATTTTTAAGTTATAATTAACGTATATAAGGTGTATCTTCATATACACAAACATATACATATTACAAATTTCTTTTGATCATAAACACCTGAATATACAAAAAGACTTCATACATATTATTCACATTATATATATATACGTATAATCAATATATACCTAATATATACACTCTCGTATAAACAATCAATTTTCTTCAATTATATAATTATTTCTTTAGCTTCAGGTAAAATAAGCGGAATCTGGGGTTATTTTGCCTCACTGCTATTTTCTAGGGAGCCACGGAGACGGCACGGTTTTATTACTGCATCTGCGCAAAGCGTCAATTCTCTGACGCGTTTTACAACAGGCGGACCCCTCTTCTTGCCTTGAAGGTTGAACGCTATTCAATAGAATGCGGACCCCTAGGCAATTTTTAGCAGTTTTTTGCTCTAGTTTAAATCTTTGGTTCAAAACACAGTAATTTTGTCCCAGCACAATAGTCTACTTGGTAAGGAGTGCCACCGTTTAAAATTGCAAATTTTTGGTCCCGGGTCAAACCTTGTCAGGGGTTCTGGCTTGTTTGTGCCCATCCAGTTCACTGTGAAATACAAGTGATACGGGATCGGATCCAAACGTGCCAGGATTTCTTAAGAGGGGACACAAAAAATTTGAATTCTGGGATTTGCACTTCCGGTTTGTACGTTAAGCTTTACAGTAAACATCCAAACTTGGGCGTGCTTATACCGGCGTTCTATCGTCCAGAAGGGACAGCCCAAAATTTGCAGAGAATACGAATCATTCCCAATAAGCTAGGACGAGCTGCGAACCACTGATTTAAATACATGGTTCATGGCTGATTC